>JAWPHD010010289.1:0-95244 GCA_037043455.1 Cyrtodaria siliqua | reverse complement strand
AGCAAGTTTATGTTTGCTTTGATTTGACATTTTATAATAATTCTAAAGATATATTCCTTACATACTGCATACAGTACAAACGTGCAGAGAGGTGTTAGTGTATAAGAAGACATGAGATGAATTAAACTGGTTTTTTAAAATCTGACAATACATTCACTTAAAGTCTGAATGTTTACGTCAGTTATATATTACGCCCATATTGTGAGTGCATTGAGGTTGTCAAAACCGTTTCTTGTTTGTTCTGTCGTAACATACAGGTATATGTTTGTTCTGTCGTAACATACAGGTATAACTGTGTATTTGTTCTGTCGTAACATACAGGTATAACTGTGTATTTGTTCCGTCGTAACATACTGGTATAACTGTGTATTTGTTCCGTCGTAAGAGACAGGTATAACTGTGTATTTGTTCTGCCGTAAGATACAGGTATAACTGTGTATTTGTTCTGTCGTAACATACAAGTATAACTGTTCTGTCGTAACATACTGGTATAACTGTTCTGTCGTAATATACAGGTAAACTGTGTATTTCTTATGTCGTAACATACAGGTATAACTGTTATGTCGTAACATACTGGTATAACTTTTCTGTCGTAACATACATGTATGACTGTGTTTTTGTTCTGTCGTAACATACAGGTATAACTCTGTATTTGTTCTGTCGTAACATACAGGTATAACTGTGCATTTGTTCTGTCGTAACATACAGGTATAACTGTTCTATCGTAACATACTGGTATAACTTTTCTGCCTGTCGTAACATACAGGTATGACTGTGTATTTGTTCTGTCATAACATACAGGTATAACTGTGTATTTGTTCTGTCGTAACATACTGTATAACTGTGTATTTGTTCTGTCGTAACATACAGGTATAACTGTGTATTTGGTCTGTCGTAAATACAGGTATAGCTGTGTATTTGTTCTGTCGTAACATACAAGTATAACTGTTCTGTCGTAGCATACTGGTGTAACTTTTCTGTCTTAACATACAGGTATGACTGTGTATTTGTATGACTGTGTATTTGTTCTGTCGTAACATACTGGTATAACTGTGTATTTGTTCTGTCGTAACATACATGTATAACTGTGTATTTGTCATAACATACATGTATAACTGTGTATTTGTTCTGTCGTTACATACAGGTATAACTGTGTATTTGTTGTGTCGTATTATACAGGTATAACTGTGTATTTGCTATGTCGTAACATACTGGTATAACTGTTCTGTCGTAGCATACTGGTATAACTGTTCTGTCGTAACATACATGTATAACTGTGTATTTGTTCTGTCGTGACATACTGGTATAACTGTTCTGTCGTAACATACAGGTATAACTGTGTATTTGTTATGTCGTAACATTCTGGTATAACTGCTCTGTTGTAACATACAGGTATAACTGCTCTGTTGTAACATACAGGTATGACTGTGTATTTGTATGACTGTGTATTTGTTCTGTCGTAACATACTGGTATAACTGTGTATTTGTTCTGTCGTAACATACATGTATAACTGTGTATTTGTCATAACATACATGTATAACTGTGTATTTGTTCTGTCGTTACATACAGGTATAACTGTGTATTTGTTGTGTCGTATTATACAGGTATAACTGTGTATTTGCTATGTCGTAACATACTGGTATAACTGTTCTGTCGTAGCATACTGGTATAACTGTTCTGTCGTAACATACATGTATAACTGTGTATTTGTTCTGTCGTGACATACTGGTATAACTGTTCTGTAATAACATACAGGTATAACTGTGTATTTGTTATGTCGTAACATTCTGGTATAACTGCTCTGTTGTAACATACAGGTATAACTGTTCTGTCGTAACATACAGGTATAACTGTGTATTTGCTCACAACATATAATTTATTTTCATAGATGCTTTGACGAATACATCATCATGTTTTAACCCTTTACTGTTTTGTTTGACCTGAATTGATATGCTTTAAAAAAACGCCTCCTTACCTTATAGTCCGAGATTGTGCTATAACTGTTTCTTTTTTATTTTGGTTAGCTTCTACAATGTACATATGTATCTTTGATCTTTCTTTTCATAACTATCCAACCATACCATAAATGCAATATATTGTAAGTACATACTAATCAACCATATCATAAATGCAATATATTATAAGTACATACTAACCAACCGTACCATAAATGCAATATATTATAAGTACATACTAATCAACCATACCATAAATGCAATATATTGTAAGTACATACTAATCAACCATATCATAAATGCAATATATTATAAGTACATACTAACCAACCGTACCATAAATGCAATATATTGTAAGTCCATACTAATCAACCATCCCACAAATGCAATATGTTATAAGTACATACTAACCAACCGTACCATAATTGCAATATATTATATAGTACATACTAACCAACCATACCATAAATGCAATATATTATAAGTACATACTAATAATGCAATATATTATAAGTGTATACTAATCAACCATACCATTAATGCAATATATTATAACTGCATACAAACCAACCTTACCATAAATGCAATATATTATAAGTACATAATAATCAACCATACTATAAATGCAATATATTATAAGTACATAATAATCAACCTTACCATAAATGCAATATATTATAAGTACATACTAATCAACCTTACAATAAATGCAATAGATTATAAGTATATACTAACCGACCATTCTATAAATGCAATATATTATAAGTACATACTAACCAACCATACTATACATGTATGCAGTATATTATAAATATAAATATAAAAATCGAACAGGTAAAGCAGCATTCAAGAACCTGTCCGGTCACCGCCCAATTAAAGAGGAAAGCATAGTGCGAACTGTAAATGGATCCACCACCAAGCATGCAGTGCGTTGCAAAATGATAAGGTCATAACCTCTTTTGATAAATCTTTTAACAAGTTTAACCAAGATAGCATGCATGTGATCATGACCAAGGATCTTACGAAGTTTGTAAATCACGTCACCATAGAAGTCAGGTTGTGATATTGCTTTGCAGAGGTTTTATGAAGTTTTTGGTAACGGTAACCCTGATTAAGTAGGTTTTTAGTTATACAAAGATTACAAATATTAAAGTCCTCAACTCGAGTACAAGCTCTAGAAAAACGAATAAGCTGAGACACATAGACCCCATAAGAAGTTGCTCGGGGAATATCCCCATCTAAATGGGGATAATTAACATTATTATATAACCTATAAATAGACGCGTTTTCATTGGCTAAAAAGTAATTTTTTAGAAAAAATATCTAGCGATATTGACCTGTTTTTTTGATATTGACCTGTTTTTTTGATATTGACCTGTTTTATATAATTGTTTTTTTTGATATTGACCTGTTTTATATAATTGTAAATTGAGGGTTATATAATAAAACAGTTATGGACTTTTCAGCTGTTATACATGATGTTGATATGCACCAAAAAATCATTATTGACCTCGGCTATCGCCTCGGTCAATAATGATTTTTTTGGTGCATATCACATCATGTATAACAGCTGAAAAGTTGATATGCACCAAAAAATCATTATTGACCTCGGCTATCGCCTCGGTCAATAATGATTTTTTTTGTGCATATCACATCATGTATAACAGCTGAAAAGTCCATAATTGTATAATATCAAAATTAAAATCATCTCTCTTGTCATATATTTGGCTAATTATTTTAACATTTTCAATGGAGAGATGTAAATCAAGAAAAGAAGCGTTAGTATCAGAAATATTAGCTTTGTTAAGTTGAAGTTCTTTGGGGTATATATTATTAACCATAGTAGAAAAGAAAGGGTTGTCATGTTTAATATGTCATCCAGATACCGAGAGGTGTCATTAAAGGCCTCAATAACATCTTCTTGGGAATTTGGTGAAAGACTCAACATGAAATCTCTTTCATAGCAATATAAAAACAAACCTGCGACAAGGGGTGCACAGTTCGTACCCATAGGGATACCAACAATGTGTCTATAAACGGTCGTTCCATACCTGACGATAATATTATCTGATAGGAAGATGGAGTGCTTCAAAACCTTCTAAGAAAGTCCACATAGTGTAATTGTCTAAACTGCCGTTAGTAAAAGACGCTTTAATATTATTACGCCAAAAATGTAGTATTTTCCCTAGCGAATGTTTTTTTAATAAGAGCAATAAGCTTGTCTATGACAAGGTGGTGTGGTAAGGTTGTATATAGTGTAGAGAAGTCATAAGTGCTAACAGATGAAAATTGACGTTTATAAGTACATACTAATCAACCATACTATAAATGCAATATATTATAAGTAAACACTTATGTTCTAAAACTTGATAAGACCAATAAAACAGCAGCGGAAGTAGATTATTGACCATTGCATGTTTTGATTTTAAAATTAACGGCCTCTGTCACATAACAGACCCAGTGGCCATATTTGCTAATGACCATATATCAAGGCGGTATCCCTGTTGACAACCCGCTTATACATGTTTGTGTGTTGTTGCGTACTATGCTTCTATTAATCCATATAAGTGTTGTGTGTTTTGAATGCGTGACATTCGATTACTAAGTTCTGTGAACGCTACATTTCCTGTCCGACTTCGGTATCCCCTTTTATATCCAGCTCTGCTAACCATTGTATTTCTCATCTTGGTCTTGCCACCTTTCACAAATATGCTATAATAATGATGTTCTAGATATTGTTCATCTCGTTTAAATACAGTAGGCAAATTGCCTAATGACCAAGGACTGTTTTTTTTGTTTGTTTTAATAATTATCGTCTCTACCAATTCCTCCCTCTTATATATATTGTTCTATACCAATTAGTAAGTAAACAGTTCGTCCAGAGTAACTGTTCGGCCATTTTAAATGAATTTATAATGAAATATAATTATAAACAACTAACTTATATTATCAGTATTGGGGTAATGGTATAAGGCAAAGTATCGTTTGATGTCAAACAACCGCATGTTTCCTTTGCAATTTATCAGTATCTGCATTTCTTATTAATGTTACGTAATGTAATTCAACTGAAACTATCCGTGTATACAACACGAATATAAAGGTTAACAAGTGTAGTCCTGTTAACCTTTCATTTGTTTAGAATACTTAATAGGTGTAATCATTTGAACCTGGGGATTAATTTGGGGAGTGATAACCTTTTTGTAAGGTTTTAACTCCGTGTTCGTTACAGGCAAATACTTGGAAAGGTATGATAATAACAAACTAAAAGGGCGGTATAATGAAAGATTTAAACTTGGATATTACAAAACCTAGCTATTCTAAAGACAATGTAATAGAACAATAAATATGAAAACGCTGGCTTTCCATTGCATGTTTGGAATCCATTGGGGTATACAATTTATTTTTGCAGTCACAATGAATGTTTATATCAGCCTGAATTGAGGGAACAAAACAATTACACCTTACGTGTTTACCTATCAAAACCGTTGATAACGATATATGTTAAGGCTATTGGATATTACTGTATGAAAGGCATATAGTAGGAGTTCTTTTTTTTAACAAAACAAATATTTAGTTAGGAAAATCAAAATATTTAGTTAGGAAAATCAAAATATTTAGTTAGGAAAATCAAATAACATAAGCATAAACGCATTTTATATTTGTTGATGTCATCTCATCATTTTAAATGCAATAGCATGCGTATAGCATAAAAATATCAAATTTAATATTTGTTAAGTATTTTCTGAGTATTTCCTGTTTGCCTAGAGCGCATCTTTGTTGCGACTTTTACGTGAGAACTACTTATGTTAGTAAGAGAATATCTTAAATCTGAAGATGTCAAATGACAGCGTTCCTGGAAAATACATAGACACGTTTATACTCGTACAAATAAATTTGCATTTATCAATAAACAACCTCACGGAGAGAGAGTAAAAGTTGAAATTTAGTCTTATCTACTGAGAGTTGCGGTCCGTTCGGAATTAATCAAAATTCACAAAACCATACTTCCAAGAAAGTCTAATGTCATGATTCTAAAAAAACGTACCAATCTCGGTTTCGGTTCAAGAAAATAAAAGAAAATGTCTACTTTGCAGTCATCGTTGGAAGCCACGGCTGACTTCATTCCGATTCACTCAATTCATATTAGACAAACGTTAGAACTTTAGATTAGTTGATCACCGGAAAGCATCATTTGAACACACGGCTAATTGCATTCCGTTCACCCCATTCATCACAAAGAGATCATTTATAGCTCTCATATGGAACAATTCAGAAAGATATAACCCGTTGTATATTCATTTTATAAAAACATGTCTGATATATTATTAATGTAATAAAATCACAAAGCCTGGGTGTGTCTTGTTCGCCTCTGTAAACGCAACTGTTTATAAAGATAGCTACCGACCGATGTCTAACATCTGCTTTGAATTTAGGCGTTACGAACGTATCAAGTTTACCAGCAAAATTCTATGAATAACGTTTAATCAGTTCGCATTAGTTAAAAGAATAGGTAATAACATTAAGTGTAGCTGGTGCATTATAATAAAAAAGAGCATGAAAGGAGAAATCACTTAGTACTTGGAGAAAGCTTTTGTGACATAGTCTATATATCTTAGTTCTAGAATGAAATAGAATATGATAGCGGATATATTAAAAGCCTTGCAGGGATTTCTTTATTTAAAATATCCCGTTTGATTGGGATGACAATGGGGTAAGAGTGAGGTTTGGTGCACCCTAGAACTTGGTTTAAACCCCAAACGGCATTTTTGCCACTGTCATATCCAAGGCGTTACCTACATTGTCAACCCTTTTATGTTTATGCAGTAGGGGAGCAGCCTTGATATTTTCCTACATCTTTCAAATATCGCAACCACGCTTGACAACGAAAAGTAGTACGTCAACTTTCGGCAACGTCAAAAAAAAAAAAATGTCCGCCATTTTGAATTTTTTAAAACGCATAATTTGGAAAATTGTGACAATTTTTGATCATGAAATTTCATTTCCCCTTTAGGTTTCGTGATTTTCGTCTGTACCGACTTTTTTTTTAGAAGCTCTACTGCGTGATAAATTCAGACCCGCCTTGTAAAATGTCGAAGCGAGGGGCGATAACTCTAAAAGATGCCATCTTTAGAATACGATTAAAATGACAACAACCGTGTGTTTTTTGTTAAATAAAGTACGAGGAGATACTTGAATTGTTGTTTTAGCTCACACATTACATGAATTTTGCTGCATATCACGAAAAGCATGTTATTTCTTTATCAAAAGTACACGAAAATACGAATTGTTTGATTTAACTGTAATTTTGACCTCGACTGACCTCGCAAGAACTGCAGGCGCGTATTCGATGGAGCGGGTAGTATTGGGCACCCTCTCATATGTGGAAAGTTTACGTAACAATCGCTACTTTTCAAGATGGGAGTTGGGATGGAGAGAAGGAGGGGGAGGGCATCTGAACTGAGATTTAAAAGGATGCGCCCCGACCCCATCCCACCCCAACTAAAATCATGAAAGCTAGTTTGTTTTTGAAAGCTCTTCCAAGCATACAGTACATTCTTAAACATATTCAGATAATATATTTGTTGCTGTGTTTTTGACTAGACTGTCCAGTGTCTAATTGTCATCCGCAACTTGGCGCAGTCAGTAGCGCAGCGGATTTGTAACCGGAGGTGGTGCCACTGAGTTTTGTCGGTGTGTTCTTGGGCAAGACACATTCCCTTAGCCTCATCCGTCGGATGGGGACGTAAACAGGGTGGTCCCGCTTATAGGTCTATCATCCGAGCATGTTAAAGAACCATAGGAATCTGTTCGATAATAAGGGTAGTGCACGGTTCCCGGATTCCTATGTATCCTTCCACTCTCTCTGAGGCGGCTCTAAATAACCTGTACTGTGTTGATGAGCCGTTAAATATTCAATTCAATTCATCCGCAACTGCACTCAGCACTGTCATATGTACTATAGCTGTCCCATGCTAGTATCATGAATCAACCGTGGAATATATCACCCACACATAAAAGGGTTTGAGGGCCCCATCTTACTTGTATTAGTTTAAATATAGACCATTTGTCGGTTGAAACCTAAGATGAATTTTTTATCAGACAGAAACACTGTCGTAATACTTATACTGATAGCATCGAAGGAAAATAAAGAAGGCCATTTCTTTTACTTTATATTTTTAAAGTTGAATTGTGTTTTATGTCATTATAGCACATTTTAGGCCATATTTCCTGGGTAGAACCAGTACTGTGTACTTACTGCTATCTGTAAGAATCGACACTTTCTCACCTACAAGTTGAGCTCCCAGTGGGAATTGAACCCGCAGCGGTGAGAGGTGAAGATGAGAATGTATACAAATATAAAATGCCAACCGAACATCTCAACTCAATATGTCCATGGGACTTGAATGAACGCACTGAAAACAATCCGTGGAAAATTGTACTATGCAAGAATATATATTCATAAATAAATTTTATTTTGATGCAAAATCAATATGCTCCTCTAGACATCATAGATAAAGATCATGTAAAGTTTCGAAAAGATTGGTTAAAAACTGTGGAAGGATATAGACGCACAGATAACTAACACCATATGCCGCCTCACCTTTCAATGGTAAACAATAAACATTTAAGGTACATATTAAGGCCTTAAATATTATCTTTCATGACTAAGTAAAAAATATGTAACAAGTCAGATATCAAAATGAATTATTTATTTGATTTAAAACATTTTATTTCAAATATTTACATCAAAACATCCCAAATATAAAGGGTATTACATAAAAAATTAAATTGCATCATACAATAATTGTTTTTATTTATTAAAGGGACACACAGCATTTATCAAGTTTTTATCAAGCATTAAAATGTAATTTATTTTCACTTTACACCCGCTTGCATATATTTAAATTATAAGTTATAACATTTTGGAGTTTAAAAAAAAGAAGATTGCTGCATGTCCCTTTAATATGTAATTGTTTATATGGTGCAAGCCAATTTGAACATATGTGGGGTTATATATATATACATGTATCTGTTTGTTATTTTTTTGGTGAGGAAGACCACTCACTTTTCTTCTGGGTATAACCGGTATTATTATATAACCTATAAATAGACGCGTTTTCATTGGCTAAAAAGTAATTTTTTAGAAAAAATATCTAGCGATATTGACCTGTTTTTTTGATATTGACCTGTTTTTTTGATATTGACCTGTTTTATATAATTGTTTTTTTGATATTGACCTGTTTTATATAATTGTAAATTGAGGGTTATATAATAAAACAGTTATGGACTTTTCAGCTGTTATACATGATGTTGATATGTACCAAAAAATCATTATTGACCTCGGCTATCGCCTCGGTCAATAATGATTTTTTTGGTGCATATCACATCATGTATAACAGCTGAAAAGTCCATAATTGTATAATATACACCTCCTGCCATCTGTTATTCCACAAACTTTTATATAATCCAATAAAATTCAGAAAACATTTTAATCCAATAAATAAATTGGGCACGGCCGGTCAGATTAACAGAAACACATTTATATTTTCATATTAGCCCTTATTTTGAGCCACTCCAATGAACTATCCAGTTAATGTCGCCAACGATCCACCTTGTGTCTACAGTCGGATATGCATGTTGATATGATATTGTGCTGGCTGAACTGGTGATCCTCTTACTAGACATATTTTTCTTGAAGTTGATGCTAGTACTGTCCGTATGAGGTATTGCTGATTCATGATTCATAAAAAAAAAAAATATTGTACACCATCTTGTTATTATATACTATTCTTGTTCGTTTAAGTATTTCTGATTCTGTTGTTAATGTTGTAAAAAGTTATATGTGACTACTTGTTTCAATAAAATCCTCCCATATATATTGGGACATCACTAACCATTTTCAGCTAACTCCCAGCATCTCAGGACTCCAGGCTCTGAAAATAAAAATGACATACATAATATTTTGTTTCAACTTAAATAGGTAACAAGTTGTAGAACTGAAATATGTAAATGAATAGTGATTATAGAACTTTTTTTACATGTACAATAAATTAAAAATAATCGTTTTCTTCTAAATCAACACATTTATTACCGGTATACCTTATTTAGAGCCGCCCCAAATGACACATAGCAATTCGAGAACCTGTCTTACTCTTACTAATGTATATATTAATAATTTCTATGGTTGTTTATCGTGCTTGGAGGATAGACTCCCCAGTTTCAATCCCAATCAAACAAAAGAGGCTGAGGAACAAACAAGACTGAGGGAAGATGTATTGCCCGAAACCATAGACGAAACTCAGTGGTGCATGTGTGACTTGAACCGGAAGCTCCAGATTGCTATCATCCACCATGCTATTGCTGGGCCATGCCAGCACATTATGTTAAGTCGGGGTCTTGGTTAAGTTTAATAATTAAGATGTAATACAGGGACCTTTTTATTTTGTTTGTTTAATTTTACATATGTACTAAGCACAATATGACCTATTTATGTGTCGATGTGCTGTAAAACACCATTTTTATTTTTAGTATAAAAAGTCTGAGACTAAGTGCAGACCTAATTATTGATATGTCTGTGGTGCAGGACTGGTGCACAATGCCACATATTTTGCAAAGAACAAACATTGATAAATTCATAGATTTTTTGAAGCTGCGCTTACCTACATACTGGCTAATACAAGGCTCTTGATGTAATTATACTGTGAGACTGGGAAATTTGACTTGAATCTGGCTATGGTAATACTGCACACTGCCTCTAGCTAACTTAGTCTTAGCAGACCTGAAAAAAACAAGTCATATATGATATTGTTTCATTTGTTTTTAATATTAATAACTCTGTCCAACTTTCTCAATGCTAACAATGTCAGCATTCCATAACATTTTACTTAAAACCCAACTGGAATTGAAAGTGGTGCTTTCCAGAAGATGATACTGTCCAAAATGTAAGTCACAGGTGGCATTCATGAACAAATAGTAGATTTTCAAGGCTTACATTTTCATCAATTATTCATCACTCATGTGTTCTAAAAAATTATCAGAATTAAGTTAATATATATCAACCACCACCGTTTTACATGTTTCAACGTTAAACACTTGTCATACAGAAATTAAAAGTGTATTTACTTACATAGGCTACAGTGCAGACAATGCCATGACCCATTTCAGGCATTTGCTGGTGCCGTTCCACTTTTCAATTTTAATTCTCTACATTGTCCACTGTAATAGATCTATTTGTTTGTATTTTGTAAATTACGCACTCATGCAAAACTTGGAATTGTATACGATCGTGATTGTAACACTGTTTTAATTCTACTTCTGTGCAAATAAATTGAAATAATCCATCGGTCACCGTCAATCGGGCCGTATGTGTAAACGATCTATCTGTGTTTGTTACTTTGTACACGGATCAGCATTATTTGACCTTTGAATGTGTGTGAGCTATTTTTAGCACATTCCTTAGCTATTTATAAACGTTCAGTTCAATTCACAATATTTAGTTTCTGTGACTGTGTATTGACCATATGATGTTAATTTGTCCAGGGAGAAGTGGGTTTGTGGCCTGCGAATGACTGGCCCTGGGCTGGGTGTTTTTCTGTGTCGCCGCCATTTTGAATAGCCTCTGAAAGAGTGAAATGCAGGTACCAACTTTCAAAACGGGCACGCAAAATGTATATTCACGAAAAAATAAGAAATTTTCAAAAAAGGTAGATCAGGTAATGATCTTCGACTCCTGTCAATTTCAACAATATTTAAGAATATACAATTTTTGTACCCGTTTTGAAACATTGGCAATTTCGAAGAAAACAAAAACTAGTTTTTTTCGATCTTCGCATTTGTACCGCGATTTCCGACTATGATATCTCAATAAAACCTGTCAACACGATTGTTTTATAAATCTCCGACATAATAACTGACTTCTGATATGATTTGTTTTCTTTGCCATATAGTATAAGCTTTAAACTAGTGTTTCTAAAAAGAGTACTATAAAATCCGCGCATCTGCACGTGCTTGCAAAATGGGAACTACGTTGCCTCCAACACCAATTATTTATGTTTGAGTTATGCGGTTCAAGCACGTGAAATGACTTCTCTGCTCCTGTACTGATGGTGTATACTAAGATTATAGTTTTCCTTGGAATTGTTGTTTTTGTGTGCGTGTGTTTGGTTGACGGTGTTCTGTGAATGCAACAATACCTGTTTGACGTTTGTACCTACTTAGGTGTTTAGTGATTGACCCCTCTACAGTCAATCACTACGCTTCGCTTTTCCCTTGTGAAATGACTTGACAACCTCTATGAAACCCAGACAAAGGGAGGTAGGTGCATGCCCCTTCGTCCTATGTGTTTGTTTACGGTAGATTAGTTTTCTCTTTGGCTACAACTGCTGTGATTGTTCAGTACAACAGCTTTGAAGACTGGATAATAGAGAGGTTGTGTACACATAAAATCGATTTAAGCTAACATGTAGGCCTACTGACCTTTCCAAGTCGGTAACCCTGTCTTCACCACTCTCTATGTCACGTATTGTCCTACTATGTCATTGCGTTTGATTGCTGTGCTTTCTATAGGACCATTTTATTTAGTTTCTATAATAGTATAAGTGTATATGTTTAGACATAGAAATATCAAAACATTATTTATAGCTTTAAAAACTTGACATAAAATGCTCGGCCGAAGTAATTTTATTTAGTGAAAATATTATTTGTTTCTTCTAAAGATAGACACAAAATTAGAATATGAAAATGCAGCATTCAGAGACTCAGTCAACCAAAACAATATGCCTTAAAACAAACAACTACAAAGATAAATATAAGCAAAGTATGCGATATCATAATATAAAATGGTTGACCACATCGGTACCGCCCTTGAATTGTCAGTGACGAAAATGTCGCTTCTGGTTTAAGCCAGAGACTAGGGTGCACCAAACCTCACTCTTACCCTATAGTCATAACAATTAAACGGGACCGCGTAAATAAAGAAAGGCCCACCAGGCTATAACCTATAATATAACATGGTTTATTAAAATACTCAATGCTGACTGGTTATTCCGGAGGTATTCCAGTTTCTATCAATATCTCCGACGTTAGCCATTAAGACGTCATTTTCAAGTTAACAATTAAAACGTCATTTTCAAGTTAACAACGTCATTTCAAGTTAACAATTAAAACGTCATTTTCAAGTTAACAACGTCATACGTCATTTTCAAGTTAACAACGTCATTTTCAAGTCAACTATTAAAACGTCATTTTACCTAGAACCTGCGTGTTTTTGGTTAACTGTAGTCCTTGAATGACGGCACGCTACATTTCCTGTTCGACTTTTATATCGTCCGATGCAACCCAGAATTGCGCTTGAGTGTATTATATTATTTAAAGCAATGCTACGTTCCAATAACACATTAAACAGTATGAAGTTGCGTATTTAGTTGAGAGATGGGCATACAATCCATGTCAAATAAGAAATGAAATATTCGAGTGGGTTTATATTGAGCGAGATCAAAACCTGGTGTTTGGGACTTAAACACATCGAGAACGTGTGCCTGTGTTTCAAGGGATCATCTTTTCAGTATTTTGTGGGTGATAATAGATTTGAAACAACTATAATTTTCCTTTCAAATAATCGAATGTATGATCCATAATAATATATCATATCTTGAAAGAAAAGGCGTGTGTATGAATGCGTTTTAGAGATAATGACGAGATATAAATTGGTTTGGTAAGTTGACATTATAGACCATTAATAATAGCAATCAAATATCTAGATGATTATAGTGTTCTCCAGTTGACGTGACAGTGGCATAAACATTGGAAAAACAATCGTACACATCTACTTGACGTTGTTGAACTTATCTACAGTAGTGTTATGATAAAATGCATACCGTTTAATATTTATAATGTCACTTTATTTTGAATAATTTGAGAAATTAAAAATTCTAAAGAGAATATAACACCTCATTCGACAAGTTATAGAATAAATAGAAAGGTCTTATAAAAGGCAAAACCACAGCAACGGAACACATATTTTGAACAACTTTTAAACATCAATTTTCCTTAAAAATGCTACTTAATATTTCTACTTTTACAACGTTAAAACAACAAAACGAAGCTCATTAGGTGACTGTATCCTACTCGGGAGACTACTAAACTAATTCTAGAAAAGATGGACACAAACATGCAAATAAGGAAAATGGTATACACCATTTTTGAATGTATGTGTCCATCTTTTCTAGAATTAGTTAAGTAGTCTCCCAAGTAGGATACAGTCACCTAGTGAGCTTCGTTCTGTTGTTTTAACGTTGTAAAAGTAGAAATATTAAGTAGCATTTTTAAGGAAAATGGATGTTTAAAAGTTGTTCCAAATATACACCATTTTTCAGATATTGAATGTTGACATTTTGCTGAAATGTCGAGGTCACATGCACATCTGATGAAACTTGAGAGTCAGAGCTGTCAGAGCTCTTACATGCATTTACCGAATGTCAATTATGTAAAATATGTAACCGTAACCCACTTGTTCACCCAACTTCATGAAATTCCGTATAATATTGTTATCTACTTAAATTTATATCTGCAAAACATATAACTGAGTGAAACGTATGTCAATGATCTATATTAATAATATGAACATCACCGTTTTAAATTAATTCTCAAGCTGCGGTTTTGGATATTGTTATAGCAAACTGTACATCCATCCATCTGATGGTATTTTATAGCAGTTCATGTATCAAGAAATGTCTAAAATGTTCAATCTGATGCTGCAACAATCTTTATTATCACAATAAAAGTGTACATATATCAGTCTGCGTGTGTTTAAAGCCTGTTGGCAGTGTTCTCCGCGGCACCGATAAAACACTGTTATACACTACAATAGTATGGTTTTAGTTGGCTTGTTGTTATTCGTTATTTATCACATAACTTCGGGTTTTGGAGTGTAATAAAGCCATGATATATTTATTATATTACACTAGTGAAATAAATATGCAATTTTAGCCGAATCATCGTTCTGTCTTATAGGCAGCTAAAACTTAATAAATGTTGCTGATGAGTTTTGTTTTTTTATTTATGTGATAAAAAGAATATCACATTCGTGCCTACTTTATATTGAATTTATTGAAAACTCGTTGGATAAAATTGATTTGATGCTCAGCACAGCCTCACATCATATATGTTTATCAAACTCGTTTAATAAATTCAATAATAAACAGGCACTCATGTAAGATCCTCTATTTATTAAACCATATCCTTACGCGTTGTATTGTGTGTGTGTGTGTGTGTGTGTGAACATTTGGTACGTATTAAGCCTGATGCAGAAACCGAAACTTCAAATCTGCAATATGCTTTAATGTACATTAAATCAATAAGGTGGATATTTACCAAATGCGATCCGTAACATACTTTCACCCGAATTGCAATTTCCGTAACCTGCTCATTATCGAAGATGCAGTTGTGATCCAATATTACGTCACCTTCAGCTACATAGACTCTAAATGTTATCTGCACTGACGAATACGTGTGTACTGTGTGCTGTATGTTGTGCATGTAAAATGACAGTAAAAGGATTAAATGTGTGTAATGGATAAGGAAAATGTATCTTTCAGAATGGTTCAGTCCCATAGGGCAAAGTATAACACACGGAATAGGCACCTACTTTTGTCATGGACATAAATTATCAAACAAATCGGTATCAAAGTATCAGAATATTAATGAGGATATTATAGGCGATTAGTGCAAACATTTATCAAGTTTGTTAATAGACGGTGCTTTAAATTATTAATTAACTGAGTGGCCTCGGTATCTTGCTGGATAAGGCCTTGGTGTTAGAGCTACAGACATCTGCCCCTTTTGAGATCAAGGCATGTCTGATGTGAATCTTCATCCGGCATATCATCTCCCTCTGAAGTTTCAGAGCCAATATAATCTACATGTAGTATGGTGGGTTAATGTGACGTAAAAGACTGTTTCTTTTCATTACAATTGGAGTGTAGTTCAGCTTTAAACCCCGCCAATTAAAGCATACTAGTCCACTTTGATTTATGCATTAGGGAGTTAGCATTTAACACAGCGAATATTTAGGGGAGCATAGACATATTGTAAAGTGTATCTATTCATAATATGTCTACTGCTTACTCTTAGAGAAACAAATCATGACAAAGCGCATAAAATAAAGATAGAGAAAAGAGCAGGAACGTAAATTGGATAATGCGAAATACAGAGAGACAAAGCTATACTGTAAACAAGGAAACAAAAACTAGCCACAGCAGCTGATTGTAAAGTACACATCTACACAGCCACATGTAGACGCACTTGCCAATGAAATTCTGATTTTGATAGCAAGACGTAGGCGACGAATAACCCAGTACGTAAAGATGTCGACTTGACTATTAGTCAGCGAGAAGAATAGCGGAACGTATCTAGGTATTTAAACAACTCCATTTGCAGTTGTACTTACTGGGTTTAATATACAGGAGTATTAAGAGTACTAATTGCGGTTTCACTCAACGCTTGTAGAGATTCGTTGGTTGAATATGTTTAGAGTTTTAGGGATAGCAGTTAAGAATATATATAATAGTGTCGTTGCTGTAAAAAGGAAATATAAAATAAACATCGACGGAATTTGTAAACAAAGCATTTTGACCTTAAAATAATATACCCTATTAACATTGTTTAAAATGCGCTTTTATGGACAAGTGATACATTTTATCAATGGTCACATTATACTGGAGATACTGTGTATATTTATCATAACAATTGGATATAACAATGTGCATTGTGCTCCGTCAGAAAATAATCTAGAGTCACACGAACAAGATTCCAACCAAGTCCAGCGTCAAGATGCTAACAAACCGTACGAGCCAACCAAGGAAGAACGGAAATTTGAAAAACGACGGCGGAGATTAAAGGAAAGATGGGAGGTTGATATTGATGTAAGTGATTTAGTTATTACTGATATTGATCGTATTTATTGCTGATAATTAGATAATTAGATATTAACTGGTATGCTTATTCATAACTTTCACATGACATCATCAAAATAAATTGACCAATCAGTGATCAATAAAATAAAACACCTCTACATTCTGGTAGGGGGTAAACTCGGTGTTTATCGTTGGTGCTCAACTGACTTTAGCCCTTTATAAAACTAGTTTATAGTGATAATTATATTAAAAGCTTTATTTGTTGTGTACATCTATGTATCTTCTTTTGGTGTTGTCTGATTTTAAAACACCAATATGGATACATTTAATTTAAATCATGGTCTAATGTTTTCATTTTTCACATAGAGTTTGAGGATAAAGTCCGAGTAAACCCCTTTATTTTCACCTACTGAATATCTCAACCTACCGGAAGTTGACCAGATGTGAAAGTTATGAATTGTTTTCAGTGTTATTTAGGGGTGTAATGGCGATAGATGTTGTTATACGTCACAATTTATATGTACACTTTTCGAAAAAGAAAAAGGTGTGGAGGTGGGAGCGGGGGTGGGGGTCTACTAGAGCGTTGAAAGCAACTGTTGGCTTTATGAGTCCCGGTTATGACATAAAACATTACCTGGAACCTTGTCTAATTGACAAGGCAATTTTAAAGAAACGGTACTGTTAATATTCATACAGCAGAACGACAGGACTTTTTAACAGACATCCGTATTCACGTTTATTCATACAACGAAGATAGGCCCTAACTACTGGCATAGAAAGCTGTATGATGTGCATATCAGACCAAAATATAGCTTCCTTGCCGGTGTTTTGACAGTGAAAGGTCGGGATAATATAGAAACCTCGTCATAATCTTTAAGATATGTATGCTAGAGTTCATCTGTGAATGTCTTTTGTGTCTAATGTCTAATGTGTGCGTAGTGCCGGTGGCCCTGTGCATACCAGTAAGGCCGCACACCATTAAGGCATACAAGATTCTTGCATATGCCATTACTTCAGGCACAGAGCGTCAACAGCCAGAAAGTGTTAACATGTCATTACTTCAGGCACAGAGCGTCAACAGCCAGAAAGTGTTAACATGTCATGTATTAAAATCAATCATTCGGTATTTCACAAATGAATACAATTAACACTATTTACCATGTAGATAATATAATATAGAGGTGTTCCATTATATAAAATGGTAACTGTAGTATCATATATAAACAGTAAAGTATATGAAGTATAAATACATACACTCTTGCAGTGAGCGTCTGCAACAAATAAGTTTTAAAATTAATAATCTATAAAAAAAAAAAACACACACACACACAAAAGCACATTTGTTCAGTTTATTTTAAAACGACATATTTATATTTTGTTCATTGTGATTAAATTACCATTCACATTTAAACATTGTAAACATCATATTAATCATATAACTTAATACAAATGTAAATGAATGCCCGCGCCATATTTGGTATACAAAGGACTTTGCGATGTGGATGTGTTAGATTTGTAAGGACTTTAATAATAGACATTATCGTTGCTTAAAAGGTAAAATACCTATGCATACTGCATCCTTTCACAACAAATATGTTGTTATATGTTTTGAAGTTTGGATGAGTCAATGTAATCCATGTGAACCTGTGTAACACATTTAACCATGTGTAACCCATGTAACCGTGTGTAACACATGTAACACATGTAACGCTGTTATCATTGTTATTGCGATCTACGATAGGCATATTAAATAAAATAAAAGCAGATGTGCTTTCATTATTGATATCTAATATCACAAAAGAAAAGATTGAAACGAGAAATTTGGAAATCGTCGAACACGATAAATACCAAACCGTCTCGGTTTGATTGAGACTGTTCATAAGTGCTTGCTACCGTTCGCACCCTCTAGCCCAGGTTGAGCAGAATTCAATACTTAAAATATTAATAATACAGAAATTTAGCCATTCCGAAGATGGTATGCATATGACGGAGAACGTGGAACCTTCAATGAAGTACATGGCCAGCGGCGTATGGTCCTAGTTTCTAACAAAACGCTTTAGACCTAAACGAGAAAACAATGGGCGAAATAAACAATATGGAATTTAGTTGGGGACAGAGGTTATGAGCCGGCATATCACAGGTAGCAGTCAAAAGACTAAAAAGCAGGCAACATGTCGTAAGGGTGATTAAACAATACTAAGAACCTTTAAAGGCTCGATTGGTGGAACCACCTATTCGAAATGCAAGTAAGAAAACAAAAGTATTTGAGAATGTACAACCGATATCTGTAAATATCGGGCTCAGCGATATCCAAAGATAGGAATGAATAAACCATCTGTTCAAAGTAAACCGTTAATCCTATAATAATTATTAGGTTTCTTGGATAAATTAGATTTTTTTCAATCAGTTATTCCTATAGGATTTAACAGATATCTCGGATAAATTAAACCTATGTTCAACCATAGACCAAATTGCCTTAACGTTTTACTTACAGCAACAGACACTTGATAACCTACTTAGCACAGTTAAACATATAATTGTCCCTAATACAGTAATAGATGATTAGTCGAACTGAAAGTTATCATCTTGACTAGTCAGGCCAAACAAAATGGTTTGTTTCCGCTAACGGCTTCAAAAAAAAAAAGATGGTAGGTAGGTAGGCAAAACTTTTTATTTAATTTATTTTTTTGTTATTAATGACCTTATTTTTGTATAAAAACACTTTTAATATGATAAAAAAATACAGGGGAAAGTATTAATAACTAGATAATACATGAGTATGGCCATTTTTCAATATTTGGTAATGTAAAACCCCAGGGGTCATGGGTTCAAATCTCACTGGAGGCATATTTTTTCGCCATAAGAAACGAAGGGTCGGTCGGCTCATGAACAGTCTCAATCAAACCGAGACTGCAATATTTCGTATGTGTCGTTTTCGGCCGTTTTCAAAGGTCCATTATCATACTCTTTTTTTCTATTGATTTTTTATTTTATTTTTTATTTTATTTTATTTTATTTATTTTTTCCAATAAAAAATGTTAGGGTCGGCATCTAAATTATAGGGTCGGTCGGGTTAGCGGAAACAAACACTTTTTTCTTTTAAGCCTCACTGTTTATATACTGGACTTACTAATAGTGAGTTTGCCTTTACATGTATGTAACCATTGGTCTTATGCCATGTGTGATGGAGCTGACGTCTCCAACGTATATACATTTACAATCTTCCAATCTGGTTTGATGGAGTTTGACAATTTCCGAGGTACCTCTTTGTAATATAGTATATATCTTCTTTGATAAGTGATAACCATTTACATATTCGGGTGTAACAGAAGAATGCCAACGCAATGTGTAATATATAGAAATATAAAGTATCGGGCAGGGAATGTAGCATTCAAGGAGGACAAAACACAGAAACAAAAACGCAGACAGACAAACAAGAAGGCAAAAGTAATAATGTCATCCCATTAAAACAGGACAGTGTAAATAAAGAAATCCACGCCATGATCTAATCTCTAACCAACAAGGCAGCATCAATAGGTGATATAAGTAAAACAAATATGCTCGTGTAAATATAATACAAAAAAACAAGAGCCTAGAAAGCCACAATGAAGGTACTCAGTGACTTGGCAGAAGCCAGAGCAACAAGAGAATAAAACATTAAGGGCACGACGACAAGAAAGATCATAGACAAACATCAAACGCCACCGTCCCAATGGGCTTTAGGTAGGCGTCATCATATGGTCCACAGCCTGTCCGGTCATCGTACATTCAAAGAGGAAAGCATAGTGGCGAACTGTAAAAGGGTCCACCACCAAGCATGCAGTACGTTGCAAAATGATAGGGTCATAACCTCTTTTGATAAACTTTTTAACAAATTTAACAAGGATAGTATGAAAGTGATCATGACCAAAAATCTTAAGATAGGTTAAGAAAACAAGATAAATGCCATGCACCGCCCACGTTCCCCAACTCCCACCCTCAAATCTATCTGTCTTTAATATTTTGCTTTTCCCTCACCTAAAATATTATCATTTTTATATAATGCACTTTTGTTTTGTACATCTCCGTATTGATATATCTGTAATACAACCTCCCTCTCTCTCTAATACTACCTTTAAGTAAACAGACTTGAAGATTTTCTTACACGAGAGGTGTATTTATATATTTTAATATTCATTAAAAAGTATAAGTTAAAGTCCGGCTCTACATATTTGGCAATACCTCTTTCATTGGATTCAATTAATACATACAAAGCTTATACGAATGAATGAATGAATGAATGAATGAATGAATGCATGAATGAATGAATGAATGAATGGTGTTTTACGGCACTTCGGCATATAAATAGTTCATATTGTGCGCAATAACTGATGAAGGATGAAGAAATATAGTAGTAATTAAAACTTAATGTAAATGTATAAGGATAAAACTATTTACAACTAAGGAATGATATGGTAGTAATATAAACTACGCATATATGTAAAGAAATATAAAAAGATCAGACAGGGAAAGTAGCATTCAAGGAGGACAGTCAACCACAAAACACAGAAACAAACACGCAAACAGACAAACAAGAAGGCAAAAGTAATGATGAATGCAAACGACATCAAAAAACACAAAAGGATTGACAATAGGGCTACCGCCTTGGAACGGTCAGTGGCAAAGTAGGCAAAGTAGGCCACTGGGGGTTTAAACTTATTCTAGGGTGCACCAAGCCTCACACTTACCCTACTTCATCCCATTAAAACGGGACAGTGTAAATAAAGAAATCCCCGCCATGATCTAATATCTAACCAACAAGGAAGCATCAATAGGCAATATAAGAAAACACAAATATGCTCGTGTAAATATAATACAAAACAACAATAGCCTAGAAAGCCACAATGAAGGTACTCAGTGACTTGGCAGAAGCCAGAGCAACAAGAGAATACACCATTAAGGGCACGACAAGAAAATCATTTGTAAATCAACAAATGACCGTCAACGGGTGTGTATACACAGGAAATTTAAAACAAGACTAACATCTATAGTATCAAATAACTCTTTCATAGTATTAACTGTGAAGTACCTTTGCCGCATAGAATCAAAGTCTACACATTCCAACAAGATATGTTTGACAGTTAACGGTGCAAAACAGGGTATACATTCTGGTAATTGCTCACCTTGTAATATTTATGAATGAGTACATCTTGTGTGCCCTATCCTGCATGGTACTGATGCGCGTTACCTCAGTTACACCCTGAGATCTAAGATTTTGATTAAGATTATTTCTTCATGAGTGCAGTCCTCCAGTTCCCTTGAAGAGTTGAGAGAAGTATGAGGAATAACCTCAACAGGGATGTTTGCGAAAGTTTGAATACTAAGAATATTGTCAGAGAGAGAAGTTTGCAATTTGTTCTTTTTAGCTTTTTGGCACTCTTTGTCTCACCGGCGATGCCAAGTAAAGCCTTGGAGTTAGCAAAATGAGAAAGCTTAGTAATTGGCCTAGATTCATCGAAAGAGATAATAGTTAGAAATCGAGGCCAATTAAGATGAGAGATATCTGTGTCAGAGTCAGAATCAGTGTCGTCCCTAGGGTGTTTAGCGTCTCTAAAATAGTAGCGTCTCTAGAATATTTATTATCCGCCGAATCAGACACCGCACCCCCCCCCCCCCCCCCACCCAGCCCACCACACACCCATTGACTCGAAAGACAAAGGACCCCACTTATGTTCCGCTTTAAGTGGCACAAATATAGCCATATAGCGTTTAGAAATACGTGATTAGCCCTAGCGCCACCACCATAAAGAAACCTTTCTACATGATGTTTAAATAATACAAAATAAAAGGGGAGTAAATATTAACCGAGAGTGAGTGAGAGAGATGCGAATTAAACAAGCTAGAGTCCCATATAGCTGGCGTAACAAACCGATTGATCAGATCGGGTCAATCTGATCTCCCGTCTAGTTGAAGTTCGGACCGAAGTGGTGTGTTGTAACGTGGAGATAACTACCAGATCTCCACGTCACCCAACCACCAGGATTCCCTTCTCCAGCGACACGGTTCGCCAGATGGGATACTTTTCTTGGGGGTGGGGGGTCCTAACCCTCTGCTTAGCAAGGAGCAGTCGGTTGATTCGTATCATCCCCCCCCCCCCCCGACTGGGGGCCTGAAGGCGCATAATAATGTAAATATGGATATAAAAATCGAACAAGAAAAGTAGCATTCAAGGACAACAGTCACCCACAAACACACACAGAAACAAAGAACAACTTTAAAGATAAAAAAATGCCAAATTAGACATCACAAACACACAAGGTATGACAATAGGGCTACCGCCTTGGAACGGTCAGTGGCAAAAAAGGACGCTGGGGTTTAAACCAGGTTCTAGGGTGCACCAAACCTAAGACGTACCCTACTGTCATCCCAATAAAACCGGACAGTGTAAGTAAAGAAGTCCCCGCCATAAACCATGCGAACACATACGTTAATTGGGAGGTTTGTAAATAACATTAGTAAATGCTCAAATCTGTTAACTATTTGCGAAATAATATAGAAACCCGATTAAAGAATAATGTGTTATTGATGAACATACGCATATACTTTATCAATGTCAAAAAGCACATAGTGAATATAGATAGATATTTACATACGTTGTGTTGGTTATAACATTTTCATTCAGTCAAATATAATTTGTTTGTCTTAAATTACTGACAGAAGCGTTTAATCTGTAGCCCTGAATTGCATGACATCGTTTATATTATAGCGCTGGTATAAATGGTAGGGTATTAGGCATTATTCAACTATGTAAAGAGGATATGGCATACACGTTATACTAATTCATATTTATTACAAGGTGAGCAATTACCAGAATGTATACCCTGTTGGGCACCGTTAACGGTCAAACATATCTTGTTGGAATGTGTAGACTTTGATCCTATGCGGCAAAGGTACTATACAGTTATTACTATGAAAGAGTTATTTGATACTATAGATTTTAGTCTTGTTTTTGATTTTCTGAAAGAAATCAGACTTTATAGATCATTAATATGTCCTTATATATATTTACTTTTTTACACACCCGTTGACGGACATTTGTTGATTTACATATATACATAGTTTATATTACTACCATATTATCCCTTATTTGTAAATAGTTTTATCGTTATATATTTACATTAATTTTCAATTACTACTTCATTTCTTCATATTTCAGCAGGTTTTGCCCACAATATGACCTATTTATGTGTCGACGTGCCTTAAAACACCACTCATTCATGCATTCATTACTATGTAAAGAAAATGAATAAAATAAAACTATAGAAAACATGATATTAACATGAACGAGTATATAGCACACGAGTCATCAATGACAATTTAATTGGCAGAAAATATATTCTGTTAGATATACATGTTTGCAAAAGTTATATTAAGGCTTATTATTATCGAAACCCTAGTGTTATTAAATGTACTGAATTGATGCAAATCAATTAAAAATAGATTCATTTTTAAAAGAAGCATCTAGTGTACGTAATACATTTAATTATACGTAGTTTTGCATATATATATGTCATGATTTCAACAATTTAAACTTTTTGCATTGTTGTGTGGGAGAGAGTGCGTAGATGTGTGCGTGTGTAAGGTTGTATGTGTATGTGCGTGTTGGCGTGCATGCATGCATGCCTGTCATGTGTGTAATTAAACAGTGTATATTATATTCTGATGACGAGATACTAGTTGTATAAGTCGAAATAAAATATCTGTTCTGTTCTGCTGTTAGAACCTCAACCAGGGGATGTTATCTATTCTCAAATGAAAGTGTGTCCTTGTACACTTTTTTCAGAACAGTATATCATGCATGAACCTGTTCACTGAACACCCTTTATTAAAGTAACGCTTAAAAATATGTGCATGATCATTAAACTGTCAACTTATAAACTGGGTTTTATTAACAGGAGACGGCTCGAGATATCCGTCGGATATATATACTTTTTTATGATTATATGTTTTGGCGGAAGAGTAAGACGAATGGTTGTAATGTATGATTTAACAATCAAATAAATAATTTCATGAAACAAGTAAAAATATGGCTTAAGTCAAATCACGTTATCTGTGTATTTAGTGATAATATGAGTACGACACCTCTGTAAATATGTACAGTTTACATATAATCGTTGGGTCATTTGAGGTTGTGAACTTGAACTTGAACTTAGGATAATCACTCAAATTTAATTAAGTAAGATTGTTTAATAATGTCGAATTTAGAATGTTCAGTCAATTAGGTAATGTCAGCTAATCGCAAGTTATCATATTGTAAGACTATGAAATACTGCATTGTGTTAACTATGTGTTAGCTTGTGCAAATATACTGATTGAATCACGTTACTATTTGTTTCGTTACATAGCTAACTAGTCGGGAGCTACCATGAAATAAAACTATGAAATCCTGCATTTAGTGGTTTAAACTATTGCTAACCGAGTCGCTTTTTTTTAAAAACATGTTTAATTAATATATATAGCCATTGTTTATTGGCTTTTATTCCGGTGTAAATAAGTTCGTAAAAATGTGATGCAGTAGGCATACTAGAGGCAATCTGGATGTGTGATTGTTGTCAATCCAAGTACAACCGAAGATCAACAGGTTAATAGTTTAATTAAGTCTCCTATATAGTACAATATTAATTACAATATAACAATTCATAAAATATGACTGTGCCATTCGTTTTATATTTACAAGATACATAGAGGATCTTACATGAGTACTCATACATTATTGAATTTATTACACGAGTTGGAAAAATGATATAATGCGAGGCTCTTGCCGAGCATTATATCATTTTTGCTAACGAGTTTAATAAATTCACTAATGAATGAGAAAGAATGTTAGATCCTATGTTATCACATAACTCACATATCGACTTTTATTGCATTTTGCCTGTCGCTTTAACACGCAAAACTGACATAAACCGTGTTTTTTTTTTTGTTTTGACAGCGCATACTAGGCTTATCTGCATACTTATATAACTAGTGGTATATCGAAAATATAGAATGGTGTTATTCCACTCCCACACCGTAAGTGATGTGATAACAAAGAACACACGACTGTTTACAATGTTAAATTATTGAGCAATTGATCCTGAACCTATTGCGACAGTCTTGTGATCTGACTCACAAATAGCCATAGCCGTAGGTACAGTATGCAATTCCTACAGATATATCACAGCACATTATCAATTGCTTTAATTTAGACATTATTTTCTCAGAAGTTTATTATCAAATCGTATATACATACTAATTATTGTGAGGCCGGTGGTTATTTCGACATGTTGTCTAAAAAATATTTAAAAACAGAAATTTTAATAAGTGTTGTAGAAAATTGCAACGGCTACTTATCAAATCTTAAACAATATTTTTAAAATATGGGATAAAAATCCATATCAGATATAGATTGTACTGAGTAGCACCGACTTTTCAACGTCGTTATAAATAGTTATTTCTCATCTAATAATGATTGCGTTATTTACAATAAACTCTCTTATAATTTATCTAAAAGAGGAAAGCTTACTACCATACTGCAGGTAAAAAGGCACCAAAATAAAACAAAACAAAAAAAACATAGTTAAGAATACAAAACAGAGTTTGTGATTTTGAAAATATTACAACAGGTTTTCGCACTCACTCGTATCATATTATTGTAAAATAAAAACAGTATTTATTTGAGGGGGTTTGCAAGCGTCTGGCCACAAAAAAGGGCCCAATTGACCTCAAAGGGTTCGCCTTCCCTGTTGACAAGATCCCCCTGCGAAATCCTTACCCCGAGTGTTTTTATGCATGGTACAGTATATTGTAGCGGATTATTATGTGCATATCCTTAAACGGAGACAAGGTAATCTTGTAGCAATTGAAAACGATTTATATATCCAGTATCATTTTTACTGTTACCTTGGTCACATTTAAATAAATCAAATGTTAAGTATTCGCTATTTCGTCTTATTGAACTATAAGTTTTAACATATTATTGGTGCAATAATATTAAAAATTAATAATATGCCAAAACAAATGGCTTAATACAATTCTTCTAATTAGCATTAATGATTGAACAAATGCAATTTATGTAGAAAAACTAACGGGACGCCGCTAGTTTTTAAAAAATCAAGATTGACATGTGTCCCTTTAATACTGTACTTACACCAAGCTGTACCTGTATTATCAATACAGAATGTCCTCCCCGTGATTTAATCTCGGATGCAGTATAATACTTATGTATTATAGATAAAATTATGTTGAAATCTCTTACAAAGTATTTTAACTAGGACAACAGTGTCTGCTTTACCAGGAAAACAATATACAAAAGATATTTCGGAATAAAAAAACCTTCGTCAGCTGCCATAAAAAGGCCCCGTTGTGTTAATTATATATTTGGCTTATTAGCCCGCATACATGTATATCCACTCTTGTGAATTTTACCTGTGTATTCTCTACCAGTATGTGTTAAACTGTGTGGTCTCGGATGTCACAGTCACCTAAATATTAGTATATATATATATCAAGAGTCCTTGTGCTGGTAAATATAAATAAAATAAAAAAATCAAGAAATTCTTTTGAAGTGATTTTTCTATTCTATTCCGCTAGTACTTTCACTACTTATTTAAATAGATATTTTACCTATATATATATATATGTATACATATATATTCACTTCCAATATTTACATGTATACAATAGACCGTTTTCACACTAGATTTGTATCAGAATACTAGAAGTGGGCCGATCCACTAGTGTTTAGGATATGCTATTACAATCACCCACAGAACATTTTCTGTTTTCAGTGTATTGTAAGTTTGTTCAATTTGTTGTATTGTAACTGATTGTTGTATCAGTGTGAGTGTGTATGTTATGTTTTTGTTCTTGACGTGGCGAGATTATTGTGCAATAGGTTTTAATCTCTTCTTGTAGTAAATACACTAAACACCACTCACTTATATAACACTAAGAATCGATTCTAATGGTTAAGGTGATGTCAAAGTGATTAGTTTTACCTGTACTGTAATACCTACCTGTAATTGTGTTGAAAGTGAAAGTAGCCAAATTTTCTAATAAAAGCATAATATTTTTCAAAGTCTATTCTATCAAGTTTGAAGTATATGTCTAAAGGATCCAATCAATATGTTATAAAACCAAAATCAATACACTATCTTTGGACACAGTCAAAAGTATATAACCGGAAGCTATCAGGTAAACATGTAAACAAAGATTTAAATCACAATTCAATCATAACTAAGGCATGTTTAAAAAAACTAAAACACCTTCTACCTAGATAAATATTCGGTTTACCACTATGCAAAACAACAAGCAACAATTCATTGTAGAATCTCTGCAGTTGAATCTCTACAAACCTCTATATTCTGTGAATTTTAGGCCAATAAACCAGGAAGTAAAGTCTTTTTTGCCTATAATTTCTTTCTCATGTAAAAAAAAATAATTCTAAAACACCTTCTACCTCATATCATAGAGGAACTATCTTTTGACAAAGTTTTAAGGTCTAAAGTACATGTTTGAATGAGAACATGATTTTTTAGGATAAAAACTTACTTTTTGCACATCATACTTAAAACTGGTTATTTCACAAAAATTCAATGCCAACTTATTGTGTCAATCATGATGAGTCTTTAGGTGAAATTTTAATAGATTAGACCCCATAATAACTGAGAATAGCACTTGTTTACTTTACACATTTTCACTTTCAATATGACTTTGGCAACACCTTAACCAACCTCCGCTATTCTCTACTTTATATTGTGAGAACTGGTCTTCAGATCATCACATTTACATGCTGTGAATTCTGTGTGTGTATATACGGTATATTGCGTGTTTGTTTACCGCTTACATATACTTTTTGAAGTCGAAACAAGTTTCGGACTCTGTGTGTATGCGTATATAGTATATTGCGTGTTTGTTTACCGCTTAAATATACTTGTTAAAATCGAAACAAGTTTCGGACTCTGTTTGTATGCGTATATAGTATATTGCGTGTTTGTTTACTGCTTAAATATACTTGTTAATGTCGAAACAAGTTTCGGACTCTGTTTGTATGCATATATAGTATATTGCGTGTTTGTTTACCGCTTAAATATATTTGCTAAAGGGGCAACATTCCCTACCCTATAAGAGAGAAATTGGAGGTGTGTCTTTATCAATTACACCAGCTATGTAGCCTGTAGTTATAGTGAATGACTCATGTAAACAAACTGTTGTTAGATATCAGTGAGGAGTAAAGTTTTTTAATTCAATGACTCCAAACTACATAATTTCTGTTTATTTTATTGGAACTGTGACAATTTAATTCCCAGTATTATTCATGTTTTACCATGTATATTTTTATTGTATTGTCATCTATATACTATCCAATGCACTGTGTATAACATAAAACAGAATTGCTATGAACTGTTAAACAAATGTAATGTGATGACTTAACAGCCAGCAAATATTTCACAAGTTATCAGTGTTAATGAATGAAAATTAATTGCCAATTATAGTTGGTCTGGAGATACTGCAGTACACAGTATATGGTATTATTTGGACATTTATGGTGGTAGGAATGCATTTTCAATCAAAGTGCTGAAGGCACTGATGGGCGGTGCTTTTTGTAAGTGTTGGAATGGATGGGAAATGGAAATGCTGTAAATGTAATTCCATGGTTTGTTTTTTACATTCAGTGATGTTTCAGATGATTGATATTCATTACCAATTTCATATTTAAATATATTTTAGCTAACTCATATGGCCCGAATTAGCTTCCGTATATTTTTTCTGAGCAAGCTCTTCAGCGAGGCATATTATATTATACAGAGAGGAGTCTTGGTGTGGAGTCATGGAGTGGAGTTGAGTGAATAATTGGAGTGACCTTGGAGTCACATTTTGGAGTGACCATGGAGTCAGATTTGGAGTGACTATTTTGGATAATTATCAATTTAATATTTTGAATGACCCTCACAAGGTGCACAGTTCTTAACATACTCAGGACAGCTGCATTGTCCCATGAGACATGTGCTAACCTTAATGTGAGGGACAGACCATCTAAAAACAACATAATCGAACTTGGATACCCAAACATTAACCCCAGTATTGAAGCATTATGACCCTTTGGCCTGACATACACTAGTCCCGAGTGACCAACTAATCTTAGGTCAGGACACTGACATCCAGTGTCAGGGATATATAGGGTTCCAATATGTCCAATATGTCAGTCATACCACAGAGACTGAAAACAAAAAGCATTAAAGTTTATGGGAACTTAGAGATCTCTCAGCCTAACTGTTCCACAAACATGGATTATTTTAGAACATGTAGTAACAGTGCCCAAGTTAAAATTAGATTTTTTGCAGTTTTGGAATTAGTTGTTGAAACTGGATAGCTTAATAGACACATGCATTTTAAAGAATTATTTAATAAATAAATAAGTGTATGTGCAAATGAAGTAACCCATGTAAATGTATTAGTTTCTAAAAAGTTATTAATTGTAAGAGAAATTAAGACTTCAAGTTTAGACTAAAAAATTGACTCCAAAATATTCACTCCAAATTTGACTTCAAGGTCACTTCAAATTGTGACTCCAAGGTCACTCCAGTTATTCACTCCACTAAGGCCAAGACTCCACACCAAGACTCCACACCAAGACTCCACTCTATATAATATATTATGCCCTTAAGCGCACAGACTGTTCTATTTTTAGTAACATGATACACTTTCTATTATAAATATACACATACCACACATAAATACCGCCTGCTGGTAGCACGATTATAACTCGAGTTATAACCTTTTAAACAGATCATAAAAAGAGTTGACTTAGTGAAATTTTGATAAAATAGGTATGTATGACCTAAATAAATAATAAATTGCCTTTATTCTGAACATTGTTTCTTATTTTGGGTATCAAATTAAAGGCATACATGAGAGACTACTTCTTCTAGCGTAGTGTTGCATAGTATTGTTTGTGCTGTTAGGTTTGTCACATTCCTAGAATGCCATTAAATTCCCCCTTATACCTCTGACGGTGCAGTCGCACCACCAAAAATGAAGCATACTGTACACATTATTGTTAGGAATGGCTGAACATAATGGAGATAATAAGATATTAGGAATTACATCTTATATAGGCCTAGTTATGATCATCTCTGAGCCTAAGAAGGGAATATTCAATTTTCATAGGTGGTGTATAGAAGTGCATTGTGATGCTACTGATTCTGGAGTGTTTATGATTCTGATGTGAAAATGATAAAGATGAATTGTTATATGGAACACATGAATAGTCACAGATTCAAACATCCCATCTCAGAGTATTGCTATGGAAGTTTACACACAAAACTACTGCCAATCTCCATGCCATAATGTGTGTCGTCTGCTGTAAACACTACACGTGTATTTGTGTACATTTTCCAGTTCATAACCCCACAGGCTCCTCCCCTATATTTTCAAATATTTTCAGTTGGGTTTAAACAAATATTTAAAACTAGGAATAAGAGATACTTTTCCATAATTTATTTTTTACTAATACAATTCTTTAATATCAGACTACTTCTGTGCCAAATATTGAAATTTTTTATGAGGTGGAATTTTCAATATTTTGAAAAAGGTGTCCCTGATTTAACTATGTACAAATTTAAATGAAAAACCTGCCCCAGCTCCATCTAGTGGCTTTTATATGGCAGTTGGGCCTTTAAAGTCGAAACAAGTTTACTTTGCCACTGACCGTTCCAAGGCGGTAGCCATATTGTCATCCCTTTTGTGTTTGTGATGTCGTTTGCATTTATTATTACTTTTGCCTTCTCGTTTGTCTGTTTGCGTGTTTGTTTCTATGTTATGTGGTTGACTGTCCTCCTTGAATGCTACTTTCCCTGTCCGATCTTTTTATATTTCTTTAGTTGTTCGCAATCAAATACGTGTTTGTTTACCTTTTCTAAAGCTTTTATAACTGATTTCAATTTCACCACGTGTTTAATTGATTTCCAGTGTGTAGTCGAGTGAACTCAACTTACTTGGAAGTATCTATCTGCAGTCTTGTATAATGTATGCATCATCTGTAATAACTTAGCCACGCAGTGAAAGACAGATAAAAATATCGGACAGGAAAGCAGCATTCAAGGACGACGGTCAAGCACAAAACACAAAAACAAACACGCAAACAGACAAACGAGAAGGCAAAAGTAATACAAAATGCAAACGACATCACAAACACAAAAGGGTTGACAATAGGGCTACCGCCTTGGAACGGTCAGTGGCAACTAAGGCTACTGGGGGTTTAAACCGGTTCTAGGGTTCACCAAACCTCCCTACTGTCATCCCATTAAAACAGGTCAGTGTAAATAAAGATATCCCCGCCATGATCTAATCTCTAACCAACAAGGCAGCATTAATAGGCAATATAAGTAAAACACAAATATGCTCGTGTAATATAATACAAAACACCAATAGCCTAGAAAGCCATAATGAAGGTACTCAATGACTTGGCAGAAGCCAGAGCAGTAAGAGAATAAACCATTAAGGGCACGACAAGAAAGATCATAGACAAAATCAAACGCCACCGTCCCAATGGGCTTTAGGTAGGCGTCACCATAGGGTCCACAACCTATCCGGTCATCGTACAATTAAAGAGGAAAGCAAAGTGGAGAACTGTAAAAGGGTTCACCACCAAGCATGCAGTACGTTGCAAAATGATAGGGTCATAACCTCTTTTGATAAACTTTTTAACAAGTTTAACAAAGACAGTATGAAAGTGATCATGACCAAGAATCTTACGAAGTTTATAAATCACATCACCATAGAGGTCATGTTGTGATAGTCCTTGTCGCAAAAGAGTCCTTAAATTACTTTTATATTTGGAAAGAAGATCAAGGGTTACGATAATACAATTTTGCAAAGGTTTTACGAAGTTTATGGTAATGGTAACCCTGAGCTAAGACTAAGACTAATTACCACATGTGGACGCTGTGAATTGTTTTAACTCGTGGTAATGATTTGTTGATAACCGTAGGGACATATTCTTGGGTTCCATGTTACCTGATTAAACTTTCTTTTGTCATGTAAATATCAAAGGTATCCTTTGACATAATGAACCACATGTCTGTTTTTTTCCTGTCCTAAAATTAACAGGATGTGGGTCCATATTATCATTGAATTATTATTTGTTATAAGTTTCTATCCAACTTATATATTTATATTGACTTCTACGTTTACTGTACGTAGTTTCATTTACCACAATATACGAATTGACACAATTGTTTGAATGAATGAATGAATGGTGTTTTACGGCACGTCGACACATAAATAGGTCATATTGTGCGCAAAAACTGATGAAAGATGAAGAAATGAAGTAGTAATTAAAAATAAAACTAATTAAAGATAAAACTATTATTAAAGGATGATATGATAGTAATATCAATCAACAAATGACCGTCAACGGGTGTATAAACAAGTAAATATATATAAGAACATATTATAATATATTTTTTTATAAAGTCTGATTTATTTCAAGAAATCGAAAACAAGACTAACATCTATAGTATCAAATAACTCTTTCGTAGTATTAACATTGTAGTATCTTTGCCGCACAGGATCAAAGTCTACACATTCCAACAGGATATGTTTGATCGTTAACGGTGCAAAACAGGGTATACATTCTGGTAATTGCTCACCTTGTAATCAGTATGGATGAGTATAACGTATATGCCCTATCCTGCACCGGGCTAGAACAACTTCTGCTCGACGAATGGGTCTACTAGAAGAACACCATTGCCCGAGTAACTGTTTAATTGAATGGAGAGTATTGTTCACCGACAAATCCCAAGCGGATTTGCACGAGTTACGAATATATGTGTTAATACAACTTTTAAAATCAGTATAAGGTATATATATGTAAATATAATGCTGCCTTAGCAACACTATCAGTTCTATCGATACCTCGTATTCCTACACGGCTTGGAAGCCAGCAGAAAATAATAGCATTGTCAACTATAAGAGAATTGTACCTTTATAAAAAGTTAAAGCACAACTTATTACCAAGGATTTGAAGAGATGAAATGGAATCAGAAAAGATTACGAAATGGTCATCATCAGATTCCTGAATATAACTTCAATTGCCTCAAGTTCAGCTGAAAAGATAGAGGCCTTGTCAGGCAGGCGACACTTTATGTTGTGTTTGTGAACAACAGCTAGCTGCTGCAGCTACGTTATCTCCATCTTTAGAACCATCTGCGTATATAAGTTGAAAATTACTGTATTCCGATTTAATTTCATTAAATTTGTTTTGAAAGATAGTCGGATCTGTACTGGGTTTGTTACTATTAAAAATATCGAATAGAATTGTAATTGTAAATTTAGGTCGATTTCAATGTCTCTTAATTTTGGTTTAATATGAAGACCGAATGGTCGAATGGTCTTCGGTTTTCGATCAAAAAGAGGTTCATAATTAGGGTTAAAAGCGGTATCGAAAGTTGGGTTTGAATGGTTAGATTGTAATTTAATGACATATTGAAGGGCTAAGTTGTTCCGTCTATGAAACAGTGATGGTCATTAGCTTCGACATATAGCCTTTCGGCTGGTGATGTACGAAAGCCACCTAAGGCGAGTCGTAATCCTTGATTATGTATAAGATCGAGCATCTGCAATTATGATTTGCGAGTCGATCCATATACTATTGAGCCGTGCTGCCCAATTAGTGTTTGCAACAACTTTAAAGAAATTAAGAGCTTTAAGGCATTTGGCCTTCAAGTATTTAAGGTGTGTTATAAACGTTAATTTACGGTAAAAAATAAGACCAAGGAATTTAGTCTCATTCACTACTGGTACTGGTGACCCATCTAGTGTTAGATGAGGGTCTTCATGATGTTTACGTTGTTGACAAAAGTGCATACAATTAGTTTTAGATTTAGAAAATTTAATACCATTTTCATCAGACCAGGTCTGAAGATCATTCAGACATTGTTGTAATTGGCTCTCAGCAGTGTTCGTGTTTTTTGCAGTATAACATATAACAAAGTCGTCAACATATAGAGAACAGTCCATACCAGGATTGATGCTTGTCATTAGTCATTCGTTCCATGCTTTTGCATAATTATACAACTCGTTAAAGCAATAGGGCGATACTTAATTTGGTCCGTATGATCTTTTCCAGGTTTGGGGACTGGAATAACGCTAAGAATCGGGGAAGTTTCCTGTCACCCAAACCTTATTAAATATATCAAGAAGTGTAGAGAGACAGGTTTCAGTTAAATGTTTTAAAAATTGATCATGTATATCATCTAGACCAGCTGATTATCATGAGCCGACTGGTTAAAGATTTTACGTTGTAAACCTTCGCCTCTCACCGCTATCATTTTGCAACGTACTGCATGCTTGGTGGTGGACCCTTTTAAAGTTCGCCACTATGCCTTTCTCTTTCATTGTACGATGACTTTACAGGCTGTGGACCCTATGATGACGCCTACCTAAAGCAAACTGGGACGGTGGCGTTTGATGTTTGTCTATGATCTTTCTTGTCGTGCCCTTAATGGTTTATTCTCTTATTGCTCCGGCTTCTGCCAAGTCATTGAGTACCTTCATTGTGGCTTTCTAGGCTATTGTTTTTTTGTTGTATTATATTTACACGAGCATATTTGTGTTTTACTTATATTGCCGTATTAATGCTGCCTTGTTGGTTAGAGATTAGATTATGGCGGGGATTTCTTCATTTACACTGTCCTGTTTTAATGGGATGACAGTAGGGTAAGTGTGAGGTTTGGTGCACCCTAGAACCGGTTTAAACCCCCCAGTGGCCTACTTTGCCACTGACCGTTCCAAGGCGGTAGCCCTATTGTCAACCCTTTTGTGTTTGTGATGTCGTTTGCGTTTATTATTATTTTTGCCTTCTTGTTTGTCTGTTTGCGTGTTTGTTTCTGTGTTTTGTGGTTGACTGTCCTCCTTGAATGCTACTTTCCCTGTCCGATCTTTTTATATTTCTTCGTAAGTGAGGAAGCTTAAGAAGACGTGGGACATGGTCCGAAAAATAAACGGTAAAGGTAATTCTAGTTGTGTCAATCCTCTTGAAACTGATAATGAAGATATTACATCTGTCAAAGATATTACAAACACTTTGGCAGTCGGGTCCGTTTCTAGCCTCATAAAACGGTTGCGGTAGTGCATTGATAGGGTAAAAACGTCCGTTTTCAAATAAAAGGACTTAACAATGTGTTAATTAAATCACTCATTAGCCATTATGCGTTGAGATAGCGAAGCGAGCGAGAACATTTTTTATACTGAGGGTGTGCATCGAAATTGTTTGATGGGTGGCGTAAGTTTTTGGTCAATTTTCGGGTCCGTTTCTAGCCCCATAAAACGGTTGCGGTAGTGCGCATTGATAGGGTAAAAAAGTCCGTTTTCAAATAGAAGGATTTAACAGTGTGTTAATTAAACCACTCATTAGCCATTATGCGTCGAGCGAGCGAATCGAGCGAGAATTTTTTTTATTTTATACTGAGGGTGTGCATCGAAATTGTTTGATGTGGGCGTAAGATTTCGGTCAATATTCGGGTCCGTTTCTAGCCCCATAAAACGGTTGCGGTAGTGCATTGATAAGGAAAAAGTGTCCGTTTTCAAATAAAAGGATTTAAGAGTTTGTTAATTAAACCACTCATTAGCCACTATGGTCGAGCAAGGAAGAATTTTTTATACTGAGGGCGAAATTGTTTGATGGGGGCGTAAGATTTTGGTCAATTTCAGGGTCCGTTTCTAGCCTCATAAACCGGTTGCGGTAGTGCATTGATAGAGTAAAAAAGTCCGTTTTTAAATAAAAGGATTTAACAATGTGTTAATTAAACCACTCATTAGCCATTATGCGTCGAGCGAGCGAAGCGAGCGACAAAAGTTTTTATACTGAGGGCGTGCATCGAAATTGTTTGATATTTTATTTACAGTAACATGGACATACATGTATGATCCGGAATTTTTAGCTTCGATGGGGGCGCGGGTTTTTGCAGTATTTTTGTTTGAATACTATGATTTAGTAACATAGTTTAGTCTTTAGTGTTTTCCCTTAATGAAAGTCCATATTTGCGCTAATATAATAATATTCTTTACTATGTTCCTCACATGTTAAGATCTTTAAATATATAAAATGCGTCGGTTTGTGACTTTCTCTGTGAAGTTTACTTATGCAAACGATTCGGTGTTGTTATGTAAAAAGGCAACATACCATTTATAATGTAGGTCTTACTACACCAATTCATTTTCCATAGAGGTACATTATAGCTCTAAGCTCTGTACCGAGTTCTAATATAAGAAGCTTTATTTGTGCTTACTTGTTTTGAAAGACCTATCTTAGTTTTATCCAAAAAAACATACACAAACCATACATTGAGTATGTTTTGGAAAAGCTGTTTGGGTCGGATGGTGCTGACCCATCTACTTGCATATAGAAACATGAGGAAAATGTAAAATATACTTCTTTTTTTTTTAAACTGTACTATTTATTGTATTTTTGTTATTAGATATTGTTTGTACCATCTTTACAGGTCATTTTCATGCAACCATGCAGCCAAAAAGCACTGTTTACAGTATAGATCCATGAAAATTTATTAAAATGAACGGGGTGGGGTAGAAAATAACATTTTAAAAAACATAGAAAATGTCATATTTTATGCCAATTAATTAATTTAATTGGTAAAATGTAAAAAACCGCATAAAATAGTTGCATATGGACACTAACCGCAAAGAAGCGATTAACTCATAGTCAGAGTTTACTTCAACATCTTTTTCAAAACTTAGCCTCCTCCGTCGGATGGGGGTGTAAACCGGGCGGTCCCGTGTATCGGTCTATCCTCCGAGCACGTTAAAGAACCATAGGAATCTATTCGATACTATAGTTGGGCACTGTTCCCGGATTCCTATGTATCCTTCCTCTCTCTCTGTAGCGGCTCTAAATAACCTATACTGTGTTGATGATCCGTTAAACAACATTCAGTTCAATTCAATTCTACATCAACATCTAAGGGAAAGTGTCTTGCCCAAGAACACACCGACGAAACTCAGTGGCACCACGGAGGATTGAACCCGGGGCCTCCGGTTACAAATCCGCCGCGCTACCGACTGCGCCATCTGCCTAGGTAGAACCAGTACTAAACAATGCAGATAAAGTGTCTTGCTCAGGGACACAACACATATGATGCATGCTTTTTATATTAGTATGTGTTCGAGATGTAAATGAGTGTCCGTGCCTATAATTTAATATATCGACACATTTTCTGGTTCCCTGCATCGAGCCAAATCAAAAAAAAAATCGCTTTTTATTTAGAGCACCTCCCAAAATTCAAATGTTTTATTTTTTTCCCCTTTGAAGTAGTCCTATATGAAGTATATGTTTCTGAGGTATTTTGAGGCTGAATCTAAATTTGTCATCGGTTTTGTTATAGCCAGTTATAGCCAGTGTTAATTGTTATTCCATTGCCAGCAGCAACATCACATTAATTCGGCTGACATTTCTTGATAAAACATGATACCATTAGATTAAAATGTCATTTTGTAAAACAATATAAGTTGACAAACTGTATAATTGCATCAATTATACAGCAAGTCAAAATAACCTATATTTTGACAAACAAACGATTTTTTTTTAAAAATATATTTATCTAAATAAAAAATAATTTTTCTGTTTAAAGGGACACCGAAACTTTGAGATTATAAAGCACAATATACGTATATAACATTACACAACTACAATACTGAATATTCCAATGATATCTTCTTCAGACGGTACATGTATTTAAGTGGACTTTTCATTTCTCTATATCCAAAACATGTAAAGATTCTAGAAATAAATATGTTACTAAACAAATAAAAAAAATATTTCTTCCTCTCTCTCTGGGGTGGCTCTATCTATTTTTATTTATGGGCAGTGTCCCTTTTAATACTGATAAGTGGAAAACATTCATGATTGTTTACCATATTACTTCTAATACGAGCTTTAAAAGGCTGTATAACTCTGCCGAAATGAAAGTCAGAGTTGGTCATGGATAACAACTATGAATGCTAAACTACTGAATGCTGACAACAGTGTTTGTCCGCGTTAACTGTTACTATAATCCCTCGATTTTGTCCAGATGAAGATTGTTTGAAACATATATGATGGACATGTCACTTTAGGCGAGACACCATGTTGCGGGCAACTCTTGTTTACTATTTCTTTTTAGCATGTGTGCTTTTTTAGCACGAATGTTTTTATATTACGTTATTAGCAAGCGACTACTGAAATCGCACGTGCAATATGTTCTGAATTATTCAACTGGTTATCAACAATAGCCAATTGGGTTGCCTCTTGCCTACGTCATCGAAGGTCGTAATGCCTCCCTCAGGTGATACTGTCGAGATAAAGGAGTTCTTGCCTGGGGCAGAATCTGGGTGCCGGAACAATAATGTTTGATGGGGTTTGCAAGCGTCTTGCCACGGCAAAGGGCCTAATTGACCTCAAAGGTTTCGCCTTCCCAGTTGGCGAGATCCCCTGGGGAATCCTTGACCCGAGTGTTTTTTATGCATGTTACAGTATACTGCAGAGGATTATTATGTGTATTTCCTTAATACTGTACTCACACCAAGCTCACACTAATGTGCAAGCTGTACCTGTAATAACAATACAGAATACCCTACCCGTGATTTAATAATCGAGGCAGTATTACTGTAGACAAAATATGTTTAAATCTCTTACAAAGTCTTGTAACTAGGACGACAAGTGTCTGCTTTATCAGGAAAACAATATCCTGTATGCAAACAGTATTTTGTCTGTTTCGGTCACATCTATAAAATTAGGATATACAGATAAACCTGTATGAAATAAGATTTTTCTAATATCATCATAACATAGCACATTCTAAAACGCCGAAATGTATTGCAATTTACACAGAAATAGATGCACTTGATCAATAAACAGTCATGCTATAAGAAAGAAACTTTATTCCATAACTTTGATTGTAGATGAATGTTCTGTAGATGTTTTGTTTAATCCGCCCCCATTTCGGAAATGTAAGTTTTCGAGTCGGTCTCGTACACTGGAATGACGAGGTTTTCAATATATTACTCATAAAAGGTACTCATTTGCATCAGTTCTAGTCCCCCAACTTTGCTTTATAAACAAAAAAGTAATATCTATCACCATTTAAAAGTTAAATGTGCTACAGTGAAAATAATTATGGAATTTCGAAATGGCTACGTGAATAGAGAGCTCGTACACTTGCACGTTTGTTTTACGGTGTGTAATGTTTATGCGATGTCCTTATGCATTACTGATCATTTCAGGTGCCAGTAGTAGTTTATACAGAAAACCAACATGATAATTCGGGTAGGATAGCGGAGGTGATTTCCTATTGGGATTGCCAGGATTGTGTAGATAAACAACACGTCAAAGACATACAATGTATGGCAACGATATCATGCAACGACATCATGAAGAATTAAACATATTTTTTTGAAATGTTACAGTAACAATCCATTGCATACTAGAGAAAGGATCTGGATGAAGTTTAATAGGAAATAATAGACTATTAATAGCGATAAAATGCGATTCAAATGCGGTGCCCTAGCTTTTAAATGATAACGACGTTATGAAAGTAAATATTTTCGACAATACTTTCACCAGATACCCAGGTAGATGTTATTGAAGCTTTTAATGACACCTCTCGGTATCTGGATGACATACTGAACATTGACAACCCTTTCTTTCCAACTGTGGTTGATAATATTTATCCTAAAGAACGTCAGCTTAATAAAGTTAATATATCTGATAATAACGCTTCTTTTCTTGATTTAGATCTCTCGATTGAAAATGGTGAAATAATTAGCAAAATCTATGACAAGAGAGATGATTTAAATTTTGACATTGTTAATTACCCCCACTTGGATGGGGATGTTCCCCGAGCAACTTCTTATGGGGTGTATGTGTCTCAACTTATTCGTTTTTCAAGAGCTTGTACTCGAGTTGAGGACTTTAATATTCGTAATCTTTGTATAACTAAAAAGCTACTCAATCAGGGTTACCGTTACCATAAACTTCGTAGAAACCTTTGCAAAATTTTATTATCGTAACCCTGATCTTTTTTCCAAATATAAAAGTCATTTAAGGACTCTTCTGCGACAAGGACTATCACAACCTGACTTCTATGGTGATGTGATTTATAAACTTCGTAAGATTCTTGGTCATGATCACTTTCATACTATCTTTGTTAAACTTTTTAAACAGTTTATCAAAAGAGGTTATGACCCTATCATTTTGCAACGTTCTGCATGCTTGGTGGTGGACCCTTTTACAGTTCGCCACTATGTTTTCCTCTTTAATTGTACGACGACCGGACAGGCTGTGGACCCTATGATGACGCCTACCTAAAGCCCATTGGGACGGTGGCGTTTGATGTTTGTCTATGATCTTTCCTGTCGTGCCCTTAATGGTTTATTCTCTTGTTGCTCCGGCTTCTGCCCTTTATTGTGGCTTTCTAGGCTATTGCTTTTTTGTATTATATTTACACGAACATATTTGTGTTTTACTTATATTGCCTATTGATGCTGCCTTGTTGGTTAGAGATTAGATCATGGCGGGGATTTCTTTATTTACACTGTCCTGTTTTAATGGGATGACAGTAGGGTAAGTGTGAGGTTTGGTGCACCCTAGAACCTGTTTAAACCCCCAGTGGCCTTTGTTGCCATTAACCGTTCCAAGGCGGCAGCCCTATTGTCAACCCTTTTGTGCTTGTAATGTCATTTGCATTTTTTATTACTTTTGCCTTCTCGTTTGTCTGTTTGCGTGTTTGTTTCTGAGTTTTATGGTTGACTGTCGTCCTTGAATGCTGCTTTCCCTGTCCGATATGTTTATCTTTCTTTGTTAGAATCTAGACATTTCGAAGTAGGCGAAACTGCAACCTGCGCTTGTCACAAATAAATATTCTAATATTTATTAATTGTCCATGATTTCTGATACTCATGACGATGCGTATGATCGGAATGTATGTGGTTTTTTTTCCACGACAGCAATGCCCATAAGACACTATGTAAAATCTTTGAAATAAATATCGCAGCATAAAATGTAAAATGAATAAAAAGAAAATGTCAAGCGTTTTATCTCAACTGATTTTTATCTCAACAGTCTGATGGCCAGGAAAGATCAGACAAAAACGTCATTTAGACGTTCAGTGAAGAATTGTTCAACGTATATACGTAATTATGCAATGTTAAATGCATCATGCAAAATTAATGTAAAGTCAAAAAGAAAACATATTCATTTGAATTAAAAGAATTACAATATATTCATTCATTTTAATGTACCTGATGTATTAAACAATATTTAAATCACACAATCAGCTGAGATCCCACGGATCATAATTAACTGTGTAATACTTCTAACACATGAAAAAAAAACATTTTCGAAACGAAATGTAACAATTAAATAACTTATTACAGTAAAAGACATAGTAAAATCACTTTACGTAGTGAAAGCAAAAATGTATCGAAGATAAATTTAACAATGCAAAATAGCCCATCCTTTGAGGCCCAAATGGACCATAAGCGCTGACCCTGGTAACAGGAGAAAAAGGCATCAACATATTTTTGTTTATATGTGCACTCATCTCGGTTGAAATGTTTAAATTGATTCGTTATCATTGAATCTTGACCAAGCTTCACAAATATCAAATTTCTATTTTTCTTCAAACAGTCCCGTAGCTACGCTGAGGCACACCGAGGCAGTTGGTGGACTTTTGGGAAGTTATCATACATCGAAGTAGGCATACAAATGGAATATCAATTAACTAAAATCGCTAAAATATACTTGAATATATTTGTCGAACATAAAACAGAGCATTTCACCAGGGAATGCAATAAAAATAGGAAATCACAGATACAAAATTAAGTTATGAACGAGATCATACGAATTTGTTGTAAGACGGACAAAATGTGATCACAATAGCCCATCTCAGCTTCTAGTGACCTAATAATGAGATCATTAAATATGCAACTTAAAAAACACAAATCACACACTTTATATTTGTTCAGCCCTTACAGGACAACAAACAACAATGTGCTATATAATTAAGTATCTGTTAAACATAGTTTCGGTCATAAAAAGCATTCAGTCGCTTGACCTAGTAATATCAAAGTGTTTTCAAGACGGTAAACAAACTCGTAATGTGTGTATGTCAACCCAAAATATAATAAAAGCATTATTATTTTTGAAAAAAAAAGATTCTTCCCAAAACGAATGGAATACGCACTAACAAATGTCTTGATATTTTATGATTTCATTTGTAAACTAGTATAATATTGGCCCGCCGCCATCCTCTCCAAACAAATAAAGATAAACTAGATGTCAATCAGTTGTTCAGAAACACTTGCTCTTTAACACAATCATCTCTCATGAGTGGGTGGTAAAACAAAAACGTTAAATATTTTATATAGAGTAAGCATGGTCTCTAAAATGTCACATTAAGACGTTAGATTGGTTAGTCTTTTCTGCAGCTGTGTGTATGTTAGATTGGGTAGTCTTTTCTGCAGCTGTGTGTACCTTCATGCTCCTCAAGTTATGTTTTGTTTTGATCTGATGAACATGTATAAAGACTAATATCCCAGATGCATGTATCATGTGTTTAATTATTAAAGTCGGCATGACGCGTGTGTGACGCTTTTAGTTACTTCTTCACCAAATATAGAGCTTTCTGAAGCTACTGTACTGCCCTGAGTGTCTGTGAATATTCGACTCATGCTGCCGAATGTTTTGAAGAGTTCCCCATCCAGAACAAATATTCGTAATACCTGAAATAGAACAGAAACATACAAGTAACACGGAAAACAAAATAAAACTGTTACACAATACAACCTTGTATGTGTACGGAAACTTCTTGTTCCACCAAAAGATGCTTCCGAAATGACAAAGTATATTTCAAATGAAATGTATTTATATATTTTCAAATAAGAAAGGAAAAGTTTTGAATATACTGGTAGTTTGGAAATGTGCATACATTACATTGTTTCCGTTATATTTTTTCAAATAACGTATCATAGTTGAGACATGTCCTTGTGGGGGTTTGCAAAAACAGTATATCTGATATGATGCACAGCTTAATTGTCGCACTGCTAATATCGTGCACAGTTACTTATCGCACTGCTGTCTTGACAAATCCACTCTCCGAATGGTTAATTTTTTATTTCATTTTGTTCATAGTACGCGACAAAGCAAAACATACACACACAATGTATACATGATAACAAAACATATGTCGCAATGATTTCGCTTGTTATACAATTTAGCCGAACACTCGGGGTTCATTCTCGTGACGTGAACGCCATCCGACCTACATTACAATAAACATCCCTTATATCTATCTGCGTAATAAGTAAATGACTGAGAAAAAACTTACCCAAAATGTTACCCGTATACTGTTGGTAGCTATATAGAAACTTCATTGAAACCTACAAATGAACAAAATGCATCAGTACAACACATGCACACTTTAAACCCCTAGCATTACAAAACTCATGAGCGAACCTAAGAAGTATAAAAATACAAAGTGCACGAATTATCTTTTCACGCCGCCAAGTGTTCGAGATTATTTTCGAAATTCCATAATTATTTTCACTTTAGCACATGTAACTTTTAAATTGTGGTAGATATTCCTTTTTGTTTATAAAGCAAAGTTGCGTGATTAGAACTGATGCAAATGAGTACATTTTATGACGAAAATCATGAAAACCTCTTCATGCCAGTGTACGAGACCGACTCAAACAATTACATTTCCGAAAAAATATATAGAGAGATATTACATCAAAATGCGTGAAGTAATAAAGAAAATACAAAGAAAATCTTACTTCGAAGCACCTTGACTTTTAACTTAAAAAATAGATTTGAAGATTTGATTTGAAATATAATTATATATTACGTTTATTAAACTCTGGACTCAACGTTGTATAACTTTGTCAGAATTAATTGTTTTGTTCAATTAATTGTTTCATTGAACTCTGTGTCAAAATATGCCGTCGTGCCATTTTCATATCATACTATAGAACCTAACTGAAATGAAATATTAGCTCATTCACCAACGAGCTTATCTGTGCCTTCAAAGGTTACATGACATCAACTAAGAGAAGCTGGTTTTCATTACAGGCGGTACATGTATACGCCAACAATCCACTTGATGCAGATGGTATAACCTATACGTACAACTGGGTGAATCACACTGAAACGTGTAAAAAGATAACTGAGTGTTATTACTGGATCCATTATTGTTACTTTGGATTTGTAAGCTTAGTATTTAATATTTATAAACAATCGGATTCACCATGAATATAAAAAATAAACAGACAGGTACACCTAACTTCATGTTGTTTAATGTCATTGTACAACTTAATTCAAACTGGGAGCACTAATTAGCTTCGTTTTCTGGTGTTTTATACTGCACTAGTTTTATTACAGTTCAAACTAGTGCTAAACTCAGCTATCTTCTAGAATATAGAATGCCACGTAGCGTTGTACTTCACTGCGTTGGCGGTACTGTGTTCGCAGGTTTTTGCTAAATCGGTCGACTCCATAGAATATCCAACCCAAATTTGATATTCTATCTAGCCCAAGACAAGCCTATTCAGGTTGAGTTTTTTGTTTGTTGATGTTTTATGCACATGTTCATTTATCTCTCTGTAACTGATCATTTACGTTGGTGATGTTTTAAAATACCTTTTTTAAGTATTACCTAAGCTTGCTATTGCATGTTATAGTGCACGATGTGGTGTACAGTTTGATTTCGTTTTATACTTTAAGTTTAAGTGGCTATGAAGGCATTTTATTATTATTTTATTATTTTTTGTTATCTATCCAGTATACACATGCCTTTCAACATTTGTGTTTTATTAACATTTCTGCCTCATTCTATATCAGACAATAACGGCAAATCATTTTCATCACAGTCTAAATCAGATTTAATAAATTCATAATGCAACACTCTTAATTCAATTTATGTTTAATAATGTCTAAACAAGTTTAAAACAAATTGCAGTCGCTTATACTAAAACATATTTGAGTCCTAAACGCCGAACGTATGGATACCCTGGAGAGATTTCTACCTTCCTTATGTCTTACTTCATTACTGTTTTATTCACGACTAAGATGCAGCTAACTTCATTACTTATAACTTCATTATTTCATAACATCTTAATTCATTAATTCTAACTTCATTACTTCTAACTTCACGACTTCCAACTGCATTACTTCTAACTTCATGACTTTCATCATCATTACTTCTAACTTCGCAACTTCTAACTTCATGACTTCTAACTTCATTACTTCTAACTTCATGACTTTCATCATCATTACTTCTAACTTCGCGACTTCTAACTTCATGACTTCTAACTTCATTACTTCTAACTTCATGACTTCTAACTTCACGACTTCTAACTTCATTACTTCTAACTTCATGACTTCTAACTTCATGACTTCTAACTTCATTACTTCTAACTTCATGACTTCTAACTTTACGACTTCTAACTTCGCGTCTTCTAACATTATGACCTCTAACTTCATTACTTCTAACTTCGTGATTTTCAAGCAATGATGTTTTCGATGTCATGAAGTTAGAAGCTAATAAGTTGTGAACTCAGTAGCCGATAAAATAGAAGTCATGAAGTCAAAAGTCGTCAAAGAAGACAGAAGCGTTTAAGTTAGAAGTAATGAAGTTAGAAGCGATGAAGTTAGAAGTCAGAAGTCCATGCAGGGCTTCCATATGAATGCATACTATAAATAAAAAATGCAGGTTTATTTCCCAGATTTTTAAATTGTCACTAGAACTGTTAAAGGTATTTATTTGAACGGTCAACAAATACTTGAATACTGTATCGTGTAACCCTTTATCTCTAAATGAAAACATTGATGAAAATAAAATAAATGTGTTTAATCAATCAGGGAGTAAATTATAGAGGTTGATGATATAATCACAGAGGTTAATGACCGTATGAACCCGGCGAATAATCTTGCAGGAGATAACTTAAGTTTACCTAGTCGTAATGTGAACGGTTAGACATCAACGTGTATCGATATGTTAATAACAAAATGCAGAGATAAAAAACTAGAACGAACACATGATTTAATAATACGAAACACCTAGAGACTAGTACTGTATATGAGGAAACATAATGAACAACGTAATACCGATACATACAGTGACGTATATGATGCGCTTGCCTTTGATAATGCGAAACTATTATCTGAGTTTGATAACAGGATGAATACGAGGTATTACCCTGTACGTAGAGATGTCGAACATGTCGATTGGACTACCACACTCAATGCGAAGAATAGCGGAACGTATCTAGCTATACCTGTTGGTATTTAAACAACTCCATTCACAGAGCGAGTAACGTACACAGGTGTACTGGTATTTTACGCACCGCTTGTAAATATTGAACGACTGTGGATTGGGAGATTAAAGGATGTCAAATTAAAGTGTGTTTATTCAAATAAAAGATATAGTGTCTATACAAATAATTTAATTCATTAAGATAATAAAAAAAAATGTAACAAACACTAAATAAATTTCTTAATATTTGCGTTATCTTCCAAATGTGTTTAAAATGCGTTTCTATTGTAATGTATTTCACATTAGTAACAATCACAATATGCTGATAACAGTGTTTATATTATTTTTTACTATTGGATGTAATAATGTGAAGTGTGTTTCGTCTGGAAATAATTTAGTTTCACAGGAACAGTATTCCAACCAAGCCCAGCGTCATGATTCTAACAAACCGTACAAGCCCACCAAGGAAGAACGCAAATACGAAAAACGACGTCGGCGATTGAAGGATAGATGGGAGGTTGATATTGATGTAAGTTTGTGTTCCTGATATCAGTATAAATTATTGTTGATATTAACGTACGTTGATGTTAACGTTGAAGTAAGGTTTTAGTGATATTGACATAACGGTGTGTTATATACACAATACTAATGTGTTGGTGTGTTCTCTATTCGATGTTTATTGGTGGTTTTAAATCTAACAACTTACCCAGTGGCCTACTTTGCCACTGACCGTTCCAAGGCGGTAGCCCATTTGTCAAACCTTTCGTGTTTGTGATGTGGTTTGCATTTATTATTGCTTTTTCCTTCTTGTGTGTCTGTTTGCGTGTTTGTTTCTGTGTTTTGTGGTTTACTGTCCTCCTTGAATGCTACTTTCCCTGTCCGATCTTTTTGTATTTCTTTTTATGATATTTGTTAACACGTCACACCAAGACCTATTGTTTGGGGCACTTGTTTCAGCCAAAGTTTTTCTTGACTTTTCAGATAAAATTTATCTACTACCTAAATAAGTTGTATATCAGTGAAATAGATATTTTCAGTGGTAAATAAAAATGCCTTACTTTTCAAAATCGTTTGAGAAATAAAAATTGCATGTGTGACAGCTGTTTTTGATGGGTTATTTTCAATGCAAAATTCTGCTGCATGAACAGTTTGATTAATTTTTATTTTTAGAATTGTTATCCAAAAAATGGGATTAAATTGTTGGATGTTAGTAAATTAAGACACCCTGAAAGTTTTATAGCAAAATATGAAGACGAACTGAAGTTATTTAAAATTTCTTAATTTTCTTCTGTCCCACCAACAAGGAATGTAAACAAGGAATGCACATAGGAGCCCAATCAAAAAATCGTTTTGGCTGTAAAATATTTATTTCGCAACCGATTTTCAAAATAAAGGTAGTTTTATTTAGCACTGAAAATGCCAGTTCTAATGATACATAATTGATGTACGTAGTATCTTTATTGCTCAAGCTACTGCAGAAAAACCTTTGGCTTAAACAAGTGCCCAAAACAATAGTGCATAAAATACACGTCTACGAACGGCGAGACGAATTTTGATATACGCCGTCATCCGACGTGCGTACGTGTTACACATACGCCTTTGACTTTTTTATGTGTGGAATAGATATAAACAGTCAATTTAAAATGATAAACTGAATTTTATAAACGTACAACTTACCTAAAGTGAAGAAAGTGAAGAATGATCATTTGTTATCCGTTTCACACTAACATTTTATTTCTGATGTTGTCATAAATGCGACATTCAATTGAAGATTAATTATATATTGATTAGGCAAGAGCGTTTATTTAGAGTTGTGTTGTCATTTATTTGAGATATTCGTTTTTAAACGAATACGTTGAGCGGTACGAAATTTTCCACAAGGTTTTTGGTCAATCGCAATGAAACGTCACGTGGTGCATCGGTACTCGTTCGTACGTGAAAAAGCACACCAGACGTCAAATAAATGACTGATCCAGACCATACTGATGATAGTTTACATCCATAAGTGCTCATTATGATTTGCACATAATTTCATAGTCTATACCAGGGTCCATATTCATAAACCTTCTTAGCAATATGTTAGCTTAAGTCAAAATGTATCAATTTGTTAAACACCGTTTTCTATTGTATTGAGGCATCTTCTTATATTTGAAATAATACTATGCATTAATAAAACACACGGCTAAAATTGTATAAAACAGATGCTCTTTAGTGTCGCTGAGAGGTTAATAAGGATATCTGAAAATATGTAAAAATCTTAAATTTTGACAAGTAGTATTTTCTACTTAATGCTTTATGAATACGGGCCAAATCATCTTTTTTATTGATAAACTATTAAACTTTATTCAGCAATTGTGTCGTGTATATAGAGAATATTATTATATCGGCAGAGCCGCGCCATTCTTCGTTTTCTAAGCCTCGCCTAATAAACTTGATAGTAAAAGGCACTGACATAATATTCTATTTATCATGTAGATTATCCCATTTTCAGAATGAATTACTATTATTATCTATTTCTCAGAATGTTACGCTTATCGAGGACGCCGCCATATTGTTGTTTCTTGTTTGTTTTATGACGTCAGGCAACGTTACGTGCATGACGTCAGATAACGTTACGTACAATAAACGCCGAGGCATTCCGCATTGATTTGCTCTATTGGTCAGTGCCTAATAAAGCAAAATTTAATTGGTCACCCCTTTATTAGGCAGAAAAGTGCACATCTGCATGATAAATTACGCTTTGTCGCAGGTTGTTCACTTGTGGCACAACCTTCTTTCTGTAAATGTATGTTAGAAAAACATTACTCGATAAGCAAGTATGATTTTACAATTTACCGTATTACGTTTATCATTTAATGCATTCGGATGTTTTACAATCTGATAAGTTCATCTTTGAGTTATAGCGTTTTGTTTCTTAGTATTTTATTGCGAGTTTATAGTTGTAGATTTATTAATAATTTAAAAAAAACACATGTACGATTTTACTATTTTCCAAACTGCTTTATCATTAAATGCATTTTGATGTTTTACATCTGACTGATAAGAAAAGTTTACGTTTGATTTATTATGTTTGGGTGCCTCTAGTCGTTTTATTACGGGTGTATATGTGTTTTAGTATTTAAAACGAAACAAAACATGTTTTTGACTACGCATGATTACTGCTTAGCTGTTATTTTTTAAATACAATTAACGTTAGGAATATGCATGTATAGATGTAACATACATCTACTTCAGATGAACTAAATACTGTCCGCAAATTCTTAAAAATGTCAGTTACACCTATTTCTTATTCAGCACGTTTCGAAATATGTCAAAACTTATAACATGACGTTCCTAAGAGTTTCTATGAATCGTTGCCGAATATGTTGTATGAAGTTAGAATGTTACACGTTTCAAATTGTATATTGTGACACATAACTATGTATAAATAAATACTAAAAAGGGGATCCATTGGAAGCAGCAAACACAAACAAGAGAGAAAAGTAGCAGACTCGGTTTTATTAAGTCTGTTCATGAGATGTAATATAAGGTATAAAAACTCTCACCATAAATAAATAATCATAAATAAACCATATAATATATACTAAACTCGTTTAAAGTGGTGTGTGTAGGGGGGTGGGGTGGGGGCAAGGGTTTATGTGCTGAGTTATGAGTTATAGAAATCAAACTGATATGACAGTGTGGAATATACTACTACTATAATCTGTAAAATAAGTTTAGAAATTAAATTGCATGGTAAATAAATTAAATTAAATGATAAATCCCACTGGACATTTGTTAGCGTTTGTGTCGCAGTCGCCATGAATATTGTAATAAACATGATCAACGAGTGCATGGACATGCAGGACCTTCTTTTCAAAGACATTTTCGAAAGAAGAAAAAAAAGGAAAAATATTTTAATTTAATACTTTATTGAAATTATAAGTTTGCACTTGTTTCAATGTAAAGGGAGGTAATTGTACAATTTAAAACTTTGACTTGTTATTTCCTTATAACTGTATAAATTAATTTGCGTTTTTATCAATTTTGGCACGAAACATTTTTTTTAACAATGTTTTATTCTTTTGGACAGTATTCCAATGTTTTAAAAGAAAATGTCTGTTTTGCCTAAATCAAAAATGTGAAAATACCATACCGAAGTTTTCAAATTCTTCACAAAATAAAAAAAACAGTGTCCAATGGGGTTAAATATTTAAATATATAACAATTCAAATATCATTTTGTTAATAACTGGGACATTGCTGGCCATGGAATGGTGTGAAAATGCCTCATTCAAATTTCTCTATTATTGACATTTTAAATATTGAGTTCTGCTCAACCCGGGGCTGAGGTTCATGAACAGACTCAATCAAATCGAGATGGCAATATTGTTTGTGTTTATCGTTCGGCGATTTTCACATTTAAGGAATGACATCAATATCATAATACACTAGTGTAGTAAATATGCAAATCATTAAAGGCCGAATCATCGCTCGGTGAATTCCATTTGGTGTACCATCGGAATTGCCTCGTCTATTTCTGTAACCATTAAAAACCCGGATTACGGAAATCTAACAGGCAGTAACTACGGTACAGTGATGTACAGAAAAAGAAGTAACGAGCGGTCATTTAACCATCTAATACGACGCTTGTTATGCTTAATGCCATTTGAACCCATTACCACGTTTATCAAAGGAAAACAACCGAACACTTCCTCCCCCCAATCCGTAAGGTTTTATATATAAAACAAAAATTGAAAACCAAATCTCAATATATCAAAGAAGGTATGCTTTATTTAAATTAAATATAGAAATATCTTTTTACTAAATCAAAAAGCTCTAAATAGTCGTCATTGTTTACCTGGACTTTGATACTCGATATTTGCTTATCGTTCTTACAACAATCCCACTGTGCACTGCTTACGGTTTTACAGATCTGCGCATTAAACATGTTGCGCCAGTGAATCACTGAGACGTACTGTATTATCACGGGAGTTAATTAAATGATTACAGGTAATAGATTAAAGGCGGATTAGGCACGAACTATTATCTAAGGTCCGTTGTATTACCTGCAAACTGAAAATGTTACCAACGGTAAAATATATAAAGAATAATAAATGGGTATTTTCATATAACAAACTATATCAGGCCTGAGACACCATATCAGCCCTCGGGGCTGATATGGGTGGAGGGCCTGATGTAGGGTGAGATATGAAAATAAACGTTTTTATTCTATTTATCATACACTTTAGCAATGCCTTTATTGAACTGTCAACTTCAACTAACTTACTACGCTATATTTCAGAGAGAACAAATTCATGTTATTAATAGATCTAGTCCATTCTGGTGTGTACACGACATTTCTTTTTTATGAAACTTAATGCCATTCAATTTGAAATTGTCTAATTAAGAAAATGAATGGTCATAAGTGGTTATTCCATCCACGGATAATGGTTATATAGCCAATAATCTTGCGCGAAAACAGGATGGAGCAACAGTTGAAACGTAGACGACAAGCCATACGCGTGATAAAATCGTATACACTCGTAACTAATCGGTAATTTCCGTATCTTTCCGGTGAAAGAGATGGAAAGAACATTCGGTTATTTTCGTGATTTGACTTTAACCCTTTATTTTACCCGTGTGATAAAGTTTTGCCCGGCAACAACATCTTGATTCCTAACTAGGTCTATGGCGTATTGTATTTTCAAAAACATGTATTTATAGGAAAGTATGTGGTAAAATAAAATACTCGATATCCGAAATAATAAGGGTTAGCTACATACTTATATCACTCATTTTAACTTATTTTCACATTCTAACCTATACTGTGTTGATGAGCCGTTAAACACTATTCAATTCAAGTCATTCTCTTCTCATCCCCTTTAATATTCAATGTTTGAACTTCTTATTATGGGTATTCACGTATTTACTCTAAAGTAATTATGTTTCAAGATCTTCTAACATGTGGTGTATATTTATGTATTCAAAAAAAATACGCTTCATTTAATTTACTGTACCGGTAAACATGGATATTGAGTGATTAAAGGTTTGACATCTCCATTTTCCTGTCAAATAGTAAAAGTTATGAACTTGATTAATGTAACACTGAATGAAAGTAATACATATAAGGCGTATACGAATAAGTTTTTAAAGAATTGAACTGTCTAATTTGAAGGTTGAAACAATTTTTTTCATGTAGTATGTCATTAAATATAATAACGCCATTAAGCAAAATCGACTTCCATCTGAATATGATGTTTTTATTAATAACTTTGCAGATTGATATTTGCTGTTGTTGCAGAAGTTTTCTTTTTCAAAGGCTGGTATCAAATTTCAAAATACAGGTACTACATATAGATACACTGAAATGGTATATGATATTTATATGTTGTTAGCATTTTTTCAGACATTTAAGAAGCAGTTAAATTATAACTCTGACACAGTTGCTGAAATTGACTGATCTATTGTTTTTTGCCCTAAGTATATTGTAGAGGCTTATGTGCTAGTCAGTAGTGTTATCTATGAGTGTTTATAATGATGCTGTTGTCATGTTATTGTGTCATCCAATGTCATTCATTTAACATTAGTAACATATAGAAGTTTCTGGATGAGGTAAATAAGATGTTTATTTGTTGGTTCTGTCATTCAAGTCTATTTAAATAAATAACATCTTAAAGCTTCTATAGAGTTCTATGACGTTCTATGACAGTATAAATACAGCCTTTTGTGGTTGATATTTGTCAAGTTCAGTATTTTCTTCCGATTTCAGTATAAAGTTAAAAGAAACATTTTAACAAATATTGGATGCTTTTGAATTAAAAAATATATTTTGAGAAGACTTCTGTTAACACGTATTGTGCTTATTTATGCTAAAAGTGAATATTTAAACCTGGAAGGACTACAATTAAAATTCGATTAAAGGGACCCTTGATTATTTGTATTTAAAGGGACACTTGAAAGTATTATTTATTCTTAAATCGGATTTGAAATACTGGATCTAATTTATATTCTAGTTTCCTATGATATCAAGGGTTCTATGGTATCACGGTAGTATCCAATCTATAAAACAGTATGCATGGCTGCTAAAATATGATGATTATTTTTGACTTTAGATACATATAATAAAATGATTGAAAAAATAAGTATATTTATTGTAAATAAAAAGATATTTCAAAATAATGCAAACATATTGACAATTTCCTTATGATCTTTAAAATCTATCACCCCTAGTCTCCATAAATGCAGTTTCCATTACCTTGAAGGTTATACAATTCATTAATTTTTAGTCTGGTGAGTCTGTTGTACATTATTATTTCTAGAAATGGTCACTTATTTAATCTTATACCAGTTACTAACAAATACAGGATACACAATATGTGCATACCTCGATACCATAGAACTTTTAAAATAATAAGCTCAATGAGGGCACCCTTCTTTTAAAATCAAATTCTGACATTTTTACGTAAAATTTATTGCATTTTATATCATAACAATTTAGTAGAACGGTCACGGAAAGCATCTGCGTTTCCGTTTTCTTTAAATATTGTTTATAGTTTATTTTTTTCGTCAAACCATTTAAGTACCGTGATACCATAGAACACCATGCTATGTATTCTGTAAGCCAATATTTTTTTCATTGAACTATTTGAAACATTTTTTGATTATTATTTTAAAATTGTTATTGCTGTATTTGCACTTACTTTCTTGTTACATTTTACCCGTAACAATATTTAAAAAGACACACAACACTCTTGACACGTTAAACACTCGTGACGTTAAGCTATTCTTTTCCATACATTTTGAATATTTGCATATTACTTGCATATTACAATTTCTTAATAGATCAAAACATACACTTTAAGTGAAGTGAATATTCCTTTACACTGTTTGGGATAAATTCAAGAAATCACCGTCTATTTTTCTTTTTCATTTTACTGTCTTTGTCATCTGAAATATGCATACGCACAATCCCGTTCTGCATCTATTGAATCAACCTTTGCTGAGCAATATATGTATCAGCACGATATGTTTACATAAACTGAACATATCGAAAATGTTTGAAATCACACGATGTTCCGTTAAGGATGACGCTTGCTTTCTTTGTAAAATATTTTATTTCACAACGAAAACCACGCTTTCGTCAGTAATTGCTTTGTATAAATACTTTTCTATATCTATGATATAAGAAAAGAATGTATTTATGGGGTTTTAAATCGATATAAGCAATCACTACTGTGTCTTGTGGTAGCAGTTAGCTCAAGCCGCCAACTTGTACAGTGATGCCACACTGGAATACGACGCCGTAGAGACATACCGATACCGCAGCCATTCACATTATACTGACACCGGGCCAACCAGTCCTAACACTACCCTTAAAGCATACAGAAAGTAAATCACTATGGTATTCATGCCTGGTGTAGTTCATGCCTGATGTAGCCGAAAGGGGTTCCCAACTATATATTCCCTAACTTTTTTTAGTGATAAAATGCATTTTTGAGTATTTAAGGCCTGTTTTTTCTGGCTGAAACATTTGCATGGTTGTATGATCATTATATATCAACGTAAAAGTTTTGAAAGTGAAAGTAGAATACATGTAAGAGGTGTCGAATGAATGCAGTTTGTTCACGGTGTCAACAAAGATCAGACATTTTATTTTCTTATACATGTATGCCACATGACCCCTACTTTTCTCAGCAGTTTCTTAGAGATGAAGGTCACATCACTAAGAATATGTACGTCAATCTTAGTTGTTTGAACTTCATTTTAAAAATGGCAAACTAGAAAGCGATTAAAACACTTATACCGAAGGTTGGAATTCCCTGTCTGAACCGAATACCCATGATAGATTCTTTTTCTTGCATATCAGAGAAATGTTGTGCGTTGACGCCGCCAGATATTGATATTTTGCATGTTTTCCTGCATACCGGATGTTGGCGCGCGTGAATTTTAACTCGACCCTAGGGTCAGATGGAAACATCTAGCCCCGGTAAAATGACGGATATCCTTGTCCGGTATGCAAGAATAAGAGTTCCTTATAACATTTGTTTTCAAACTGTCGATTTAGCTATTCTTAAAGACTTCTTATATCTAGTAAATATAGGAATGCTTACTATGCCAGTATTTACAGGTTGTACACTTTAAACGGTATGCAATTATGATGAATTATAAATACACAGTTTTATGGTTATGCACATTGTATGTTGAGGCATAAAACATGACACGACCAGATATAAATCTTCGACAAATGTTGAAGTTAAATGATACGTATAATGACATTTGTGAAAATGTGAAGAAAAAAAATTAAGAAAAAGAAGGTAAAACAGTATTGTCATAATGCATAATTCAAGAGTGTACGACAATTTTAAGACACAATATGTTCTAGATTACAACAGAGACTCCTGTATTCCGGAAACTGTCAGTATGTGGTTTTGAAGATTAATTAAAACATGATGGCCTGAAACTTGTCTCATCCTCTGTTACAAAGACACTCTTCGAACTGTACACGAGTGTAGTGTTCATTAAACGTCTTACTTATTCTGTAATTGAACTGTTATTCCGGTGAGAATGTATGTACCGTAATATATTAGCCCTGCAATGAGAGGTTATGTTACAGTGGCTTTCGCCTCGTCTAATATGGTTTCTGTCTGATGAATTGCCCTTTCAATAGTTAAATACATTTTATGCATTAAGAGTAAAATGATGCATCATACATATAAGTGATAACCGTCAAAAATATGTCGTACATTGAGCGATAGCGTCTTATCTATTGTGTTATCCTGTTCGCACTGAACTGAACATAAAGTACATATATACTCGGTAAAAAAAGGTTTTGGACCAGGGTATATAAAGTCATATAAAAATAAAACCAGTGGACAAAATTTAAGTATCTTTTTTTAGTAACCAAGGTCTACCCTACCCGGTTAATTTGGTACCAGAAACATAAAATTCCAAACAAAATTTGATTTTTAAAAAAATATAGCGAACACACAAAGGGTCTGTAAAAAATGTTGCAAAGTCCATACAAAGTAACAGTTACGGACACATTCGAGTAACTAATAAAAACATTATTATTTTTTTCGCAAACTTTCATTGTAAACGATAATGATTGTTGATTGTTGATCTATTGTGAATTATCAACTGAGATAATAAGAGTTATGGTCGAATGTCATGGTTCAGCGATCATTGTACGGGTTCGAAAACTGCCATGGTCCAAAACTTCTTTTACAGAGTATATATAACTTATTTGTGGTTAACTGGATTTCAAAACTATTTCAAGATGTTCTATATTCATCGTGTTAATGTAGTGTTCTTCATTATACCATTACGTGCCAGGAAACTAGAATGATAAATACCTTACCAACGCTTACATCGTTGTAAGTGATAAACATGTGCGTTTTTAATGAAGAAGTGTTAAATAATTTGCCCTTTAACGATTCTCCTGCTGTTAAATGACTGTTAAGATTATTATTGGGTGAGATATGAAATTATCATTCATTACAAGATAGTCACGATAAATTGTATCCTTTAACGACTTGCGCAGTATGAGAAGTCTGATAATTAAAAGTAATTCGACGGAGACCCGAGTTGCCGAGATGCGCTGATGCTCCAAAGAGGTTTACGCTTTTTAATATTTGCACTACCGTAATACACTACACGAAACTCCTAACGCCCCCATATTTTATTTTATATACATATAGGTTTTAATTTTATTTTTCTTGTAATGAATTTCGTATGGGTACATTTGAACTCTAATTCAACATTACTACACAACAATTGTGTTCAATTTATTTTTGATAAATACCTTACCAACGCTTACATCGTTGTAAGTGATAAACATGTGCGTTTTTAATGAAGAAATGTTAAATAATTTGCCCTTTAACGATTCTCCTGCTGTTAAATGACTGTTAAGACTATTATTGGGTGAGATATGAAATTATCATTCATTACAATATAGACACGATAAATTGTATCCTTTAACGACTTACGCAGTATGAGAAGTCTGATAATTAAAAGTAATTCGACGGAGACCGGAGTTGCCGAGATGCGCTGATGCTCCAAAGAGGTTTACGCTTTTTAATATTTGCACTACCGTAATACACTACACGGAACTCCTAACGCCCCCATATTTTATTTTATATAAATATAGGTTTTAATTTTATTTTTCTTGTAATGAATTTCGTATGGGTACATTTGAACTCTAATTCAACATTACTACACAACAATTGTGTTCAATTTATTTTTGGATGGTCTATTTTTGAACGTGCAATTCGATTTTTTCATTAAAATTACCTGTGTTTATGTAAACTAATTGAAATTACGGGATGTTAGAAGCGCCTATTATTATACTAAATCCCCATAGACAACAATGTAATTTGTTAATATCTGACGCAAGGGTGTTATTGCAGGGTGATAGTAAATTGCAAGGTGATAAAAAATAGTATACTTATATCAATAAAAACTTGAGCAAATGAGTTTAATCAAGTAAGGCACTGGATGTATCTTTTGTTATAATAGTTGTTGCATATATTGCTCATAACGAGTGTCCTGCTGCGATATGTATGCAAAAAGGACACACGGAATTTATCAAGTATGACAGTTAGCACTTCGACATATTAGTCCAGTATTTAAATCTGCTTGCATATAATTAAATACAATGTAACGGGTAATACAAATTGGAGTTGTCAATTTGTCTTCGTTAATCTACCATAAGTTTAAATACATTAATAGTTAATATATTCTGAAAACACAAACTTGAAAAGGTTCCGAAACGATGTTTGGACTTATGTTTATACGACAAAACAATAAATCTACCGAATTTGGACGATCGAGCTGTAACACTGACTTAGTGGAAACATATAAAATTCTTAACAAACAGCCATTATAAACTGAAAAATGATTCGCTCTTCCATTTTCATGGACACGCTAAAAAAAACGCATAAGGTCCTTTGTAACACCAATGTTCTGAAAAACTTCTAAAGCCATGGGGTCGTTGACCCAACCATGGAACGGCGTCGTTGACCCACCCATGGAACGAATTAACCATCTTTACGGCGCCGTCTGTGGACTCATTCAAGAAACGACTGAGCGCTGCTCCTAAGTAAAAAAGCAGTGAAACAGCCAAAGGTATAAAGGTACAAAGGTATAAAGGTACAAAGGTACATAGGTATCAATGTACAAAGGTACAAAGGTATAAAGGTACAAATGTACAAAGGTACAAAGGTATAAAGGTACAAAGGTACAAAGCTACAAAGGTACAAAGGTATAATGGTACAAAGGTACAGCTTGTTTTGATCTATTCAAATTTTTGTTAATACTGATTTGCAAATATGCAAGCTATGTAGAACACTAATTCTGCTATGTAGAACACTAATTCTGCTATGTAGAACACTAATTCTGCTATATGTAGAACACTAATTCTGCTATGTAGAACACTAATTCTGCGGAATTACATGTTCCGGTAGACTGCACTTTAACAAACGTTTGACACGTGAAATATGTCTAAATTTGTGCCACTCATGCTTAGTTACATCTCCAACATGTGGTTGATCTACTGCATGCAGTTTCAGAGAAACAGAATAAAGTAACCTGTGAATGTATAAATCACGAAGTTATCTGCACTTCGCAATACGATTAAAGTTACATTTTATTTTCCTGGATGGTGAATGTCACACCCACCCCGTTTTCGCTTCTTGGAGAAGGGGTTGGATGGGGTATGAAAGTTAATACTTGTACCACGTAATGACTACAAACACACACAAAAAAACAAAAAAAATTGAATAGCAACATTATTGTTGGTTTGTGAAAACCGTTCACACATTATTCTAATTCATAGCTGACACACGGGTAGTTAAAGTATGGCAATTCAAGTCGGTATTGTAACAGTAAACTGTTGGTCGTTTTGAATGAGTGTTTTTGGTTGACTATGTTCTGTGAATGCTACATTTCTTTTGAATCTATGTTTGTTACTAGAAGTCAAATAACAACACCATCGGTAGTTTTGTTAACACACTATAATAATTTATAGTTGACACATTGGAGGTAAAGTATGGAAATTCAAATCGGCATTGTAATATTATTAATTAGTTATATACATATGATTTGCATAAATTCAATTTATAAAGGAGTCAGGCAAAAGGAGCTACATTTCGTATCAAGTCAAATTACCAGCAACGTTTTGCTATATAACCTATATTCAGGTTATAGGTATATCCATCAACAAAAAACAATTATGTTTTCGTGGAAAAAGAGTAACATTGATTGCTTTTTAACGAATTTCCAGTGGTGAAATGAGTGTGAAATATATTAGCCATCTTGATATGCAATACACATTTTTTTCTCTGACGATTGTTTCGTAACAAACATGTGAAATATGTGACATATGTATATTAAGGGTTTATATCGATTGTGCTTGCCTTTACGACGATTTACATTAACTAAAACAATAAATACTATTATTGTATACTTTCATATTGTCCCGTTTAGTTTGCATTGAGCTAAGCGTGCAATATTCTACGATATTGCACGCAGTGATATTGCACGGGAACTTTTGCTCGTGCTTGCTAAGAGCCGCGATAAGAACTAAGGAACTACTTTCAAATAAGAATAACGGAATCCTTTCTATAGTGTCAACAAAAAAATACAAGTTTTTTTTCAACCTTTTATGGCAAAAATTGATAAAATAATTCAAATGGTCACTCACCCACTGTTTTTAACGTTATCGAAAGGTAAACAAACGTCAGAAAATCGCTTGATGTTTTTAATGACGTCATCCGACGTCGACGTCGTTTTCGCGCAAAATAATCATCCACACAAAATGAAACTGAATGGCAAGATAGGAATTCCATCAAAAGCTATAAAAATAACACAAATACAATGAAAAGTAATAGTCATACGATTAACATTGACAATTAAACAATATGAAAGTATACAATAAAAAGGTTATTGAATTTGTATGGCTAAATATTACTTGGAACTCGTTGTTTTGGCGCAGGACGACTCGCAAGCTCGTCGTCCTTTGCCAAAACAACTCGTTCCAAGTAATATTTAGCCATACAAATGCAATAACCTATAATACGGGAGATTCGTCGGAAGCAATAAACACAACCAAGAGAATAATATAGAAATAAATATAAAAAGATCGGACAGGGAAAGTAGCATTCAAGGAGGACAGTCAACCACAAAACACAGAAACAAACACGCAAACAGACAAACAAGAAGGCAAAAGCAATAATAAATGCAAATGACATCACAAACACAAAAGGGTTGACAATAGGGCTACCACCTTGGAACGGTCAATGGCAACGTAGGCCACTGGGGGTTTAAACCGGTTCTAGAGTGCACCAAACCTCACACTTACCCTACTGTCATCCCATTAAAACAGGACAGTGTAAATAAAGAAATCCCCGCCATGATCTAATCTCTAACCAACAAGGCAGCATCAATTGGCAATATAAGTAAAACACAAATATGCTCGTGTAAATATAAAACAAAAAAAACAAAAGCCTAGAAAGCCACAATGAAGGTACTCATTGACTTGGCAGAAGCCAGAGCAGTAAGAAGGGCACGACAACAAAGATCATAGACAAACATCAAGCGCCACCGTCCCAATGGGCTTTAGGCAGGCGTCATCATAGGGTCCACAGCCTGTCCGGTCATAGTACAATTAAAGAGGAAAGCATAGTGGCGAACTGTAAAAGGGTCCACCACCAAGCATGCAGTACGTTGCAAAATGATAGGGTCATAACCTCTTTTGATAAACTTTTTAACAAGTTTAACAAAGAAAGTATGAAAGTGATCATGACCAAAAATCTTAAGATAGGTTAAGAAAACAAGATAAATGCCATGCATCGCCCACGTTCCCAACTCCCCATCCTCAAATCTATGTTTAACAAAGATAGTATGAAAGTGATCATGATCAAGAATCTTACGAAGTTTATAAATCACATCACCATAGACGTCAGGTTGTGATAGTCCTTGTCGCAGAAGAGTCCTTAAATTATTTTTATATTTGGAATGAAGATCAGGGTTACGATAATAACATTTTGCAAAGGTTTTACGAAGTTTATGGTAACGGTAACCCTGATTGAGTAACTTTTTAGTTATACAAAGATTACGAATATTAAAGTCCTCAATTCGAGTACAAGCTCTAGAAAACGAATAAGTTGAGACACATACACCTCATAAGAAGTTGCTCCGGGAACATCCCCATCCAAGTGGGGATAATTAATGAAGACGGTTTTATTGAATCTGTTCATGGGAGGTAATGTAAGATGCAACACCTCTCACGCCCACTAGAACCGGCTTAAGAGGTATTCTACTTCTAAGCCATCTATATAATTGTTTATCCGTTGTTTGGGATAAACGAGCCTAAAACCACCAGGGATTTGAAATAAAATACATCTTAAGGTCTTACACCACAGTTTTTACTGTGTTGGCAATTGAGAATAAAGTCCAATTTTCTATTCTGAGTGATTCAATACTCCATGGTGCCACTGAATTTCGTCAGTGTGTTCTTGGGCAAGACACTTTCCCTTAGCCTCGTCCACGGATGGTCCCGAGCACGTTAAAGAACCATAGGAATCTATTCGATAATAAGAGTAGGGCGCGGTTCCCGGATTCCTATGTATCTTTCCCCTCTCTCTGGGGCGGCTCTAAATAACCTATACTGTGTTGATGAGCCGTTAAACAACATTCAATTCAATTCCATTTTGAATGAAACATTTACAGTCTAAAAAGTATTTTTTTGGTAAAATACATTTATTGCTGCTCATACAAAACCACAAAATCTGGTACATAGCCCACTTTGTTGTTGTTTTTTAATGTGAGTGGTGTCAGGCAAGGTACTCTTTTCGGCTTTCACTTAAATTCATACACATTTTGAGCACCCACAATTGTGTCACATTTTGCTGTCAGTGACGTCTAATCGCTGTTTATCCAATCTCACACTATTGTTTTCTCACCTGCAACAGGAAAAGGAAATATCCACGGGCAATTATTAAAAATATCTCAAACCGAAGAACACACCCCTACTTTTTATGGTGTAAGAATCATCCTACAGTCACATGCAAGGGAGCTAACTGTGTAGTGAGACCTTAAGCCGGTGCTAGGTGGGGCATGCGAGGTGTTGCATCTTATAATAACTCTCATGAAAAGACTCGACAACAACGAGTCTGCTACTTTCTTCTCTTGTTTGTGTTCCGAAGGATCCCACTGACTGTATATGTTGATTTATTGTATACGCATTTACAAGATCCGTTTACTTGCAATGTAACAGAAAACGTCAATATTCGCTCTTATTGACGTGTAGTAAAGTCATATTGGGTGTGTAATGTATACTCGTTCGTGATTGGTGCACTTTTCTGTTCATGTCAAAGAAAATATATCACGTGATGTAAACAATGTTGATTTCATTGTGAAAATGTTTATTTTAAATGAATGTTTTTGATGAAAATTAAATGCTACAACCTATCTTATTGTTCTAATTTAAAAATGCGTATGCAATAAAAAAAAAAAGGTTATTAGATGTATATTGGGATATTTAGCTCATAAATATTGCGCTCTTAAAGTCTCGCAATATTAATACGCAAAAGAACTCGTGCATATATACCAATACAAATATAATAACCTATAAGTCTCGCACTTTTAGTTGAAATAGATTAATGACCGTGTTGATGTAAATGTGTGTTTGTTACCTTGTCTTGTTGTGCCCTTAATGGTTTCTGTTCTTGCCAGCTCACGGAGAACTTGCTTTGTGACTCTCTATGCTTTATTTTTATATTAACATATACATGATATTTTTGTATATTCTGAGCCCGATATTTACAGATATCGGTGGTACATTCTCAAATACTTTTGGTTTCTTACTTGAATTTCGAATAGGTGGTTGCACTACTCCAGCCTTTAAAGGTTCTGAGTATTGTTTAATCGCCCTTAGGATATGTTGATGTTTTTTTTATTTAGTCTATTGACTGTTACCTGTGATACGCAGGCTTCATAACCTATGCTCCCAGCTAAATTCCATTTTGTTTATTTCGCCCATTGTTTTCTCGTTTGTTAGAAACTGGGACCATACGCCTATGGTTATGGAGTGGTGTGAAAATACCGCACTGAAGGTTCCATGTTCACCGTCATATGCATACCATCTTCGGTATGGCTCAAATTTATGTACTTTTGGCATTTCTGCTCAACCCGGGGCTAGATGGCGTAAACGGTAGCAATCACGTTTCACGATCGTCCATGAACAATCTCAATCAAACAGAGACTGCAATATATTTTGTATTTATCGTGTTCGACGATTTCCAAATATCTTCTTTCATTCTTGTTTGTGTATTATCTATATTGTCTTATCAATTCTGCCTTGTTTGTTTGAGGATATAGCAGAGGGGTTTTATTTACGCTGTCCCGTTTTAATTGGATGGCAATAGGTTAAGTGTGAGGTTGGTATGACTGCGGCCTGTGGATGCTGCACATGTTATTTACTTGTATGTACATATATATATGTTTTTTCGTTAGAAACAGTCACTTAGTACTAGCACTTAAAATGTCGAAATTTGAGTTTTCTAACTTGGTTGAAACTAATGTATGCAGATTTATCCATAAAAAAAGAAGTCAACTACCCATAAATACGGCTTATGCCCAGTTCGATGATATAGATTTTTACATTTTAAATGGCGTATGTAGATACAATACATAGCACATACATAACATGATGTATTTGACAAAACAAATTGTTATTTATTACCTTCTCGGGTAACAAATGTTAATGTGGTAATCACGTCAAATGTCGCAGCATTTGAAAAAAAATGAAGATTGGAGTCAGCGTTGACTGACTAAGGTCTCCTGTCTGTGTCGTAAAGCTTGCCTTCACTTAAGAGTGTAACGATAACGATCGATTGCGTGTTATTTTTCATAATATCATGATCCATAGTGGTCCTCTTTTCAAATGTGATGAATGGTGTATCTGTATCACGTATTTTCTAATGTACAATTATTCTGCTGAATTTCTTCCGGACATAACATATAGCGGACACCGAGATGAAATTACAGAACATTTTTTCAAAGTATTTTCAATTTAAGTCAGGTGAAATCAGATAAGACAATTCAATTGTTAAAATAGTTTACAGTTATCGTTTTAATATATATATACATCTTACAAGCCATTGAAGATTATGCATTAGTTAAATATTTGTTTTATTTTTAAAATAACGATTTCTGTAAAATTTTAATTTTGTCGCACCCAGTATATCGTGGAAGTTTCCGCTTAAATGAGTGTTTTGTATTGCTACCACAATTTCTGTGAGATATTAAATCAAATTTATTGTTTCATCCAATTTAATTAAACATTAATTTATTAAATAACGTCTATAAACAGTATATATGTTACAAGAATAGGACGTATACAAGTCGTGCACGTGTTTCTAATTTAAGTGGTCAGGGGCGTAGCTGACCTGGAATGCATATATAGGCCAGACAAACTAGTGGGGTCCGGAGACATGCTCCCTATGTGTTTGTTTGTTTCAACTTAGCTATGCTATGGTGCGTTATTGGCGTATATCTTGAGAGCACTTTTGTGGTATTTGAAGAAACATATTTAGACAAATTTGAAAATTAAAACTTTACAAGGTTGAATTACCTGCACTGTAAAATAAAATAAAAAAGAAATGTTGATCCTTAACATCCACCCACACCCTCTCTGGTTTCAGTTTTTATTGCATTTTTGGACTTTTTATGTTTTCGATGTATATGCCCGGGCCTATATGGCCTAATAGTAGCTACGCCGATGGGGTTACGTGTAATAAAAGAGAAAATATAAAATTTTACGTAAACTCTATTAAAACCCTACAGTTTCCTAATGATTACCTGACACGTGGATTGCTACACCTGTACAAAGGAACAACAGCCAACTATTAATTGTGTACATCCTATAAAACGTGTAACCTACATGCATACATCTACTTAATTTCAATTCAAAGTAAAGACAAATAGCATTCCTGTCTAAACAAAAGCATCATTCTCGGAAACATATCTGAAAAGAGGTATCATCAAAGGAAACGTGACTGAAAAAGAAACGCATTAATACATACATTTATTTTATGACAATCAATGAAATACTGTATTTTACCAGTGAAATAAAAGTGTTATTTCACGTTGTAAAATATAGAGTTTTATTTTTACAGTAGCTGCCGGGATTGTCTTATTTGATTTTTTTCAAAAACATTTTTTGTTTTGTTTTAAAATGGATTTTAAAAGTTAAAAGGAAACGACTGCCAATATAAATAAATATTAAACACATTGTTCTATTTGGACTATATTTTGTAAGTGTAAAGCGGCTTAGTTTTTTAAATTGCATCCCTTGTTGTTCTACCGTAGTTTCCCTAAAAACTTGTTTGAAAAATCTTAAAATAAAAAGAAAATGTGTTGTATTGTCGTGAATAACATATTTTTTTTTTATCTCGATGTGAAAAAAGTTTTATATTTTCACTCATGCTTCGAATTCGTGAAAATATGAAGTTTGATCACTTCTCGATAAAATAAAACATGTTATTCGCATGAGTGAAAATATAAAAGTTTTTTTCACATCGAGATGAAATAAAATATGTTAGTCTCTCCAAAACAACAAATATCCCCTTTAGGTTTAATTCCACTAAATCAGACGGATGTGCTCGAAAGTTGTTCTGTATTAAAGATATATCAATATTAATATTTTTCTCTTTAAAACCTTTTTTTTAGTGCAATTTCCTGTTATTTTTTGGCTGTAACTGTATACTGGACATGTTGTTGATATTTGGAAAGGGAGCTCATCACGTTTTTGACAGTCTTCAGAAGTGAAAGTAGACAGGGTACGAAATTGCAAGGGGTAAAAATAGATTTGAACATTGACCCGGTGGAGTACACAACTGAAGAAATGTTTCTTAGAAGGTATTAAACCCCCTATTTCCTTGTTGATGTTTAATAGCAGACATGTTTATTTGCATGATAATGTAAGTTTCCCAGAATTCTAATCAGGTTTTCAACATTCTAACTTTACTATGGAAGGGGCATGGAGACTCATTTACGCTAGTATAACCTATATATAAAAACGGTTTCATTTTCGAAAACATTATTTAAACGCTGCAAAAGAAAAGTCTTATTACTGGCATCATTTTCGGAAAATCGTTATACTTTTAATACAGATCGGCAGATAGTGTTAGATTAATCGTGTGCACGTGTACTTAGGTGCTTAACATTACAAGTGTATGCTAGAGTTCAATTTACAAAGCAAATGATACCTGATACATTTGTTTTTTTCGCGAAGAGTATTAATACCTTAACGTTATGAACTATTTGCTATAATGTGTTCTGGACTTTTGTGTCTGACCACTTAACAATATTCCCCCTCAACGGTACATTGCTCGTCGATTAAATATACTTAGTAGTATCCTCTTACAGAGTTGAAGTATGTATGAGGTCGATATTGACATATCACGACTGTGTCTGTGTGTAGCAGTGAGCTTCTTACACTTATACTGCTACCACACTTGATTACATAGCAGTGGACGCATAGCACCATACCACATTAAACTAACACACGGTCCACAGATCCTGGCACTAAAATAAAAGAGTTGACAATAGTTCTATCGTCTTGGAACGGTCAGTGGCAAAAACATCCGCTCCGGAACCAGGTTCTAGGTTGAAGTCAGTAATATATTTCAAGTTTTAAATTAATCCGTACGTAAGTCGTTTTATACAGATAGTTATACGCTAAGAGCGGCTAAACCTTATAAATATCTTCATGGTCTTTGACAAATAATGAACTACTCGTATACCAAAATTCAGTGTATCAATACATGTCTTCAGTAGGGTAAGTGTGAGGTTTGGTGCACCCTAGAACCGGTTTAAACCCCCAGTGGCCTACTTTGCCACTGACCGTTCCAAGGCGGTAGCCCTATTGTCAACCCTTTTGTGTTTGTGATGTCGTTTGCATTTTTTATTACTTTTGCCTTTCTGTTTGTCTGTTTTTGTGTTTTGTGGTTGACTGTCGTCCTTGAATGCTGCTTTCCCTGTCCGATATTTTTATCCTTCTTCACTATTTTAATAGTTCACTGGGTTCATAGTTTTAAAAAATGGTGAAAAATACATAAAATTTGAAAAACACTGTGTTATTTGTGCACAGTCGTTCTTATATATGTGCGAAGAAGATACGCATACATAATTGTAGGAAAGGTCCTTATGTCGAAGAGGAAATGCAGCATTCACTGACAAAAGACAGTCGAACCACGTATGTAAGGCTCGAACTTTATCTTCATTAATTTTAATTAATTAAAACTAAATGTCTCGATTTTCTATAAAGAAAAACACGCTATTTTCAAGAATCTATTTCGAGATTTCTTGCATGTCAATTTTATTTTCAATGAACTTTCCTTACTGTTAGATACGGTAATAAGCAACTATAGGTCTATCGATGTAGACATGACCACTTTTTCCTTTTATACGCCCGTAGGGACGTATTTTGTCGAGGTATTGTCCGTCCGTCTTTCGGCTTACTTTTACCTGACAACTGACTGTGGCTAATACTTTTCAAAGTAAACGGGCTACAACAATGACACTGTGTACACATCTTCATCATAACGGGGATTAAATAAGTCATTTCTGAATACTAGTGGTTTTATGTACGCATGGCTTGACCCCACCTCATTAAATCCCATACACGTTATAAAGATATTCAAGCAGCGATTGATAGATAGTTATATTCAAAACTGTTCATCCGACCTAGAAACTAATAGAGTATTGACGATGTACAAATCTGTAAAGCATCGGTTTGAATATGATACTTATTTAGATTTATTGCATACAAGGCGCGATCGCAACCAGATTACACAGGGAGGTATTCTCGCGAAAGACTAGAAAGGAATGAAAGGATTTGTCAAATATGTAACACTAGTTACATTTTACCTTAATATGCCCTACTTATAATACAGTCAGAAGTAAATATTTCAAACGATATTACATACAAAGGCCAAGCATGTTTAAATTTATTGCTCTCCTTCAGTCGTCTAACACAAAAGAAGTTATTATTTTTAGCAAATACATTTCAGAAGCATTGTTTTTGAGACGTACCATGATAAATAACTTATAAGCTCGTTCATCCTCACGATATAAAAGTCGTTCTATTGTAATGCATTAGATTTTCTCCATATATATATATAAAAAATAAATTGGCTGTTTTTTGTGTGTTTTTTTGTGATTGTTTTCATTCGTGTTATCTGTAATTTTCACGCAATTTTTATAAATAGGTGAAATTGTACTAATCTTGTCAATGTGTTTAATATATATTTATATATTTGTAAATGTGTATTTATATGATGAAAAACTTTGTAATAGTTTAAGTCAATAAAAAAAAGTTCTTCTTCATCATAAACCAATGAGTACCCGTAGCTCTCTGGTTCATATATTTTTAAATGTATTCTCATTTGAAAAAAAAGTTTAAAAAGAGTATGAAAGGGGAACCGGAAACTTAGCCTTGCCTTTTACAAATGATTGTGGCTAATAACGTTTAAAGTGTTAGGTGTACAGCAACGAAACTTTGCACGCATTTTGAACATGGTCCTATGACTACATCTTACTAAGGCCAATAACTCTCCGATTCATATATTTGTTTTCATATTTCCTTTTGAAAAAGGTTTAAATTGTAACTTATCCTGCCAACGACGGGCGTAAATGTCCTTCTCGGCGGTGCTATTGTTAATATTTACCTGTAGTATTGTGAGTTTACGAAGTAAAACCTAAAAAAACAAAAAAAAGAAGATTTTCTACTAATCATGCTAATGGCTTTGGAAATTGTCTATAGTTTTGTACAGCAAGCACAAAACAGAATATGTAAGTTATTACGGATCAAAAATAAAGACACGTATGAATATGTACCCTATCTTTTGTTGCTAAGTTATTTTGGTGCTTGGTCGTTTTCAGAAATCCTTTTTTTTTTTTATGTTAAGTTATAAATATACTATTTATGTTTATTTCGCTCTTCGGGGCATATAATATTATTAGATCCTGGGACCATACGCCGCTGGATATAGGGGATGAAATAAAGATACAAATATTGCTATATCCACTGCCATATGCTTGCCATCTTCGGGATGGTTAACATTCTGTACTGTTGATTTTTATGAATTTTGAGTTCTGCTCACCCGGGGCTAGAGGGCTTGAGCGGTAGCTAGCATATTTCACTACCGCTCATGAACAGTTTCAATCAAACCGAGACTGCAATATTTCGTATGTGTCGTGCTCGGCCGTTTCCAAAGGTCCATTATCATACTCTTTTATATTTTGTGTTGGGCAATTTTCAAAAAGCCAGTATCTCTCCCTTACTCAAGTTATTCAATATTTCTCTTTTAAAAAAACATGCCTAACCTACCATATATTTAGTTATAAGCACGTTTTATGAAGAGATCAACAGGTGGGTGGTTAATCACCGTGATAATTGATATCGGATAATCACAATTTAACAGCGCCTATCGAGACACAGCCTGTCACAAACATGATTGATGGGAGTAATCATGCACGTACTTTAATACTGTTGACCTTTTATATATACTTGTCCCTATAGCACTTTTTTCGCTCTTGAGAATTAAAGTTTAGATGCAGTCGCCTAACCTTTAAACGTGGTAGTTAATTAATATAAAAAAAAAGTAAATGTACGCCATATACTTTCCCATTAATTTGCTTATTAAAATTTCATTTTATTTTATTTTTAAAAATTCTCTGTATTAAATCCTACGAACGATGTATGTACTAATAGATATTTGCAGTAAAAAAATTAAAAAAAATATGTTTACCCCAAAAAGAAAAATCGGATAAGATTGCGATTGAACCAGCACTTCGCAATGATAATGTAATACGTTTTTGAACATAATAACACATACATACAAACACAAACAGAAGGAGAAGCAGAACGCACAGGTTAAACGACACTGGAAAGCTAAATACAAGTCTGTACTACATTGTTCAAACGATATTGCAATCACAAAACATCTCTTAATAGCGTATGTTTAAAAAATAGTTTCATTATCATGGACAGTTGGGAGTTATATGTCATTAATTAAGAATTGTTCCTTCAAGGAATACGTTCACCTTTTTATTGTTTCCTTTTACAAGACAAGCTAGTGCTTTTTCGAGGTAAATTGATTGATTAACTGTATACATAATCTTCGCAGAATCTTCAAGAATGGTTTGATTGTTGGCACCCTTTACCGAAACTGTTTTTATTTTTATTTTATCGCATTAGACGGAGAAAAAACATCACACCATAATTAACGGTGTTGCCTAACTTTAAACAAATCGTTTGCATTACTATGGTAGCCCAGGAGTTTTAATACAAAAATCCCGGGTAGCCGTAGATGTTCCTATTTTGTTTTTGTAGGCTCTTCTCTCTTTGTTTCATCGCATCGATGCGAAGGCAGTCTGTTCTACCAGATAGAAACTTTGAAATGTGTTTCTTGAAAATTAAAGTGCCCGGTCAAGTTCTTAGATTCCAAGGTGGAAAATGTTGATCCAATTCAACTCAATTCAATTCATTTCAATTAAAACTACATAGTGCTAAACGCCTAATATTCAGCTTTGCTGGCGAAAGGCAATGCGGGCTTATTGGATGGCAATTTGTCCTTCGTCCGATATCCGTAGGTCTTTAAGCTAATTTGAAAGTGAGCAATACTATATATGTGCGTTTGATATTTATGTTAACTGTAACAAACACAAACAGAAGGAGAAAGCAGCACACTCGTTTTCCAACGGTTGATGTATAGCCTTAAAACAAAAGCGACACCTCGACGCTAAGTAAACTGTGCAGCTATATACCGTACATGTAATACAACACTTGGAGCTAACACCGCCAGGTCAAACGACACTGGAAAGCTAAGTCAAAGCCTGTACCACATTGTTCAAACGATATTGCAAACACAAAACATCACTTGATAGCGTGTGTTTAAAAAATAGTTTCATAATCATGGATAGTTGGCAGTTATGTATCATTAATTAAGAATTGTTCCTTCAAGGATTACGTTCACCTTTTTATTGTTTCCTTTTACAAGACGCGCTAGTTCTTTTGCGAGGTAAATTGATTGATTAACTTTATACATAATCTTCGCAGAATCTTCAAGAATGGTTTAATTGTTGGCACCCTTTACCGAAACTGTTTTTCTTTTTCTTTTAACGCATTAGGATGGAACAAACATCACACCAGAATTAACGGTGTTGCCTAATTTTAAACAAATCGTTTGCATTGATATGGTAGACCAGGGGTTTTCATACTAAAACCCTGGGTAGCCATAGATGTTCTTGTTTTGTTTTTGTAGCCTCTTCTCTCTTTGCCTTATCGCGATTGGGTTAAATAAATTCAAATGTCAATAAACATTTGAATTTATTTAACCCAATCACGTATACTTATTGTGAATGTGTTACATGTATTACAGCCGGTCGCACTTATCACTAAATAACGATTCGGTATATCAGTTTACACTGTATTATGCTTCTTACAGACAGTTGTCGTCACCAATATATCTCAGCTTAACAAGTAAATGAAAAGCTGTCGCATGTAAAAGCATCAATTTGATAAATTTACAAAGCATGAGCGCCGTATGACATAATTAATTATGATAGTTGGTCGTGTAGGCTGTCTCTCCTTTTTTAATCCTCCTTTATCCACAGTGATTACGCTAACATTATTATGGATTTAAGGTGACACTTTTCAAACCTAATCCTTTGATCTTAAAATCGGATATCTTTTCTTGAAACTCACTTCTAAAAATCGATATAAAAGTTGATAAGTAAATGTAGTATTCAAGTACCACATTCAATCAAAAACGCGCATAGAAACAAACAATAATTACAAAGATGAATTAAAGGCTAGATATGACATCACAAACATAAAAGGGTCGACAATAGGGCTACCGTATTGGAACGGTCTGTGGCCAAAAAATGCAGCTGGGGTTTTAAATCATTTTCTAGGGTGCACCAAACCTCACTTTTACCCTTCTGTCATTCCAATAAAACGGGACAGTGTACATAAAGATATCCACGCCAGGTTAAAATCATCAACAATACAATCAATGTAAATTCTAAAACACTTGCCATTCAGTAGCAAGTTTCGCAGAGTTCGCCTCTTGTCATGAACGGACAGTGTGTTTGTATCCGTCAATGTTAATGTACACGTTTGTTTCACTCTTTTCATCATCATGTGCCAATAACATAATGACGCGTATTTGTTGTGTCAATATTCAAATATTCATGATTCGCATTGATACTGTTACGTTATTCAATAATTTTATATGTCAAGTCGCATTTATTCCTTTTGCTTGATTTATGTTATCGCCCACATAGCTAACCGTCCAACGGTTGCATCCCTAAGCCATCAATTTTACATTTATGCCTCATTATCTGCTTATTATTTATTGACAAAAAGTGTAAGTGAATTCAGTCGAATAGCGAGTATGTAATCTATTTTGGACGCACACACAGATGTTTTCATAGTTGTGAGAAACGGCTACATGTGTTGTTGCTTGTGATGAGATTGTAAACGGCCGATCCCGACTTATTTACGCAGTCACGTTTTATTGGGATGGCATTGTGATAAGAGTAAGATCTTGGAACTTGGTTTAACCCCGGCAGCCTGTTTTCCACTGAAAAGTGCCAAGGCGATTGGGTGCCCCAAACCCCACTCTTACCATGTTGTGACTGTTATTTAGAGCTGCTGTTTAAGACCATTAATTACTGTATTAAGGTGATGAAAGCAACACATATGTCTTCGTATTCAATATTATGGATACTTTCAGACAATTTAGTTCAGAGATTTAAATAGTAAAATTCAGTATAAAAAAGTCATTTATTAATGAGTATATAATTCAGCTTGTCAACCGTTGTTTAAATGTGGCGTCGCGTAATTTGCTTCTAGATCATAGTTTCAACATTACGTGGTCCGAGTAGTAACTTTCGTACCCCATTCAACCTCTTCTTGAAGAAACGAAAACGGGGTTGGCTGGGGTATGAAATAAAACCTTAATTTCGGATTAAAAAGTTTACATATTGTAAAATTAAAGCATTTAATGGTAATTTTAAGCAAGTTATCGCAATTTTTTTTTAAACTTGCTAATATAAGCTTTCCCATCGCTAAACGGAATTAAGGCTGGACCACGTAATGGATATCCGTGTAACTGTTGTTTCTTTGGAATTCGTGTTTTTGGTTGAATGTGTTCTGTGAATGTTACATTCTTTCTTCGATTTATATATCTTCTTTCATGTAATCAGTAAAACGTCTGTCTGTAGTTTCATCATGTTTTGACAAACTCAAAAGAAACTGCAAACATTTATAAATTAGACATATTATTTTTCATGAATAAAATCTTGAAGTAAGTTATAATTTAGATTATGTTCGCTATTAAGTTAAGTATTATTTGCAATGCTCTTGGAAGGTTTCATCCGTTAAGTTCAAATAGGGCCTAAAACCATAAATGCTGTTTTTTTTAAAAAAAAAAGAAAAAAGTGTGTCTTCTAAACTGGGAAAGCCAGTTGTTAGTGAAGTATAGTCAAAGGCCTTTTTTATTGTTTCAAAAAACTAAGATATAATCAGTTCACATTTAAAATGAAGTTACTATGGGAAATATTATTTTTAGAAATTATCTTACAGCATTTTCATAGTATTTCTAGACAAGATGATTCAAAATGGGAAGTTTTAAAGAATATTTGAAATACTGGACCAAGTTTAAAAATTAATGACTATTTTGATAAAAGTAATTATACAAGTCGAACAGGAAATCTAGTATCCACAGAACACAGTCAAACAATAACAGGAAATCTAGTATCCACAGAACACAGTCAAACAATAACAGGAAATCTAGTATCCACAGAACACAGTCAAACAATAACAGGAAATCTAGTATCCACAGAACACAGTCAAACAATAACAGGAAATCTAGTATCCACAGAACACAGTCAAACAATAACAGGAAATCTAGTATCCACAGAACACAGTCAAACAATAACAGGAAATCTAATATCCACAGAACACAGTCAAACAATAACAGGAAATCTAGTATCCACAGAACACAGTCAAACAATAACAGGAAATCTAGTATCCACAGAACACAGTCAAACAATAATTTCAAAAAGAAATAGAAACAACAGAAACATCAAACATAAAATGGTTTATAATTTGTAACGGTCAGTGTTAAAAAGACCATTGACGGTCTTAACCATGTTCTAGGGTACACCTTTCCCTTACTCTGCTGTCATCCCAAATAAACCATTACCAAATCAATTTAAACAGTCGTTAAAATATCAATTTCCATTTGTAAATCTTTATAACATCAATCAAATTTTGACGGTGGGGTTAAAAACTATAAATGTAATCAGTGGTATATATTAAATTCCGAGATATCAACTTAAAAAACAAATCTTTACTTTAGAGAAGCTTGATTTGCCGTTTGTTTTGAATGACTGCGTTTGGATGACTGAGTTTTATGAATGCTACATTTCTTGTTCGACTTTTAACCCTTAAAGCTGTACAGTCCCTATTTTAACTGGTAATAACTCATGAATATGAATGAATCACGTGTGAAGTAGTTTCAAATCGACGAACACCCCAAAAGTCGGTATATAAGGAGAAATCGATACGTAAAATTTCACATTTTTATTTAGCCTCCGTACAGGCAACATCGATAAATATACGGCTGCAGAATATATGTGATAAAAAAATAGTTGCCCGGAAGGGGATTTGAACCACAGCCTTGCACTTGTAAGTTTTGAAAGATGTACGCTGAACCTCAGGACCACTGCTATTTATTGGTATTTTGTAGCATTTTTAACATTAAATAGGCATTACGTAATAACAAGAGCACGCACACAAACTCATCGAGCGCTAAATAACAAGTCGAGATATGGTTGATTTGAGGCGAAGTATTAGTTTCATATTGATAAGATACAGTATTACACCAGGCAATGTTAATTTACACGTGCGACAATATGGACTGCATATTTACTGATCCATCATTAGTTGCGTTCAAATATGTTAAGTTATTTTGCCTCATAATATATTGTAGTTAGTATACTATTTTCTCAAGTAGCGTTGTAGTACAGTGGTTAGAGCACAGGACTTGAAATCAGAAGGTCGTGTGTTCGAGCCCCGAAAGAATCTAACTTTTTTTTTGTAAAAATTACTGTTACCTGTGTATAGGTACGATGTGCACTGGTCGATGTATATACAGTAAATGATTTCCTTCGCTATATTTGCTCGCTTAAATACCCGATTTCGACATGAGCTGGTGAACATGAAGTTACAAATAAAGACACGCCTACAAAGAAGAAATCGATTGATATAGGGACTCTGTAGCTTTAAATTAACCCGCTACATATATATAATGGACTGTTCTTCTTTGCATTAAGACCATTCCATTTATATGACAAAGGAGTGTTTAGTGGGAAATGACTGATCGGCAGCCGAACATTGTAAACCCTGATCAGCCTCTGGGTTTAAAATGGACGTAAAGACTATAATAGTCGTGCTTAGCGTGTTAAGGGTTATATCTATTTTAATGACACTTTATAATATACGATGCCAGATTTGTTTTCTAATCGCGCTTGAAGTTATGACATAGCCGTGTTACAGCCTTTTTACCTACACCATATGTTTGAATATAACGGTTTGTTAACAACATAGCATTTTTACCTACACCATATGTTTGAATATAACGGTTTGTTAACAACATAACATTTTTACCTACACCATATGTTTGAATATAACGGTTTGTTAACAACATAGCATTTTTACCTACACCATATGTTTGAATAAACGGTTTGTTAACAACAAATTATCATATTGTCAAAACATATTAATCTATTAATTATAAAAATACCGTAAGGCGCGGAGTAAATTATACACGACATGACATGGTGACAAAAACTCCGCTGTCAAGTGTAATATAGTGACAGGTGCATAACCTACTACTTTCATTATGTTTGTATTAACATATCAATGTAACGGCAAGTGTATGTTATGAAGGAAACATTTAATTGAATATATAATTATGCAAAAAATATGCATACGCTAATGGCATATGGCCATTAAATAAATGACACCTTGTTGTAAAAACGATAATAAAAAATAAACAAATATTAACTAATAATTAATTAGTCCTTGAGCTATGTGCATTGGGGTGTACCAAAAAAAGGACAAAACGACACCTATCTAACTTTGTTTAACATCCAATATGAAGAAAGAAAATGTGTGATAGCAATCTCTGACAAGTAGCTATTAGTTATTATTGAACAGTTTCCATGGCAACCGTCACTCAAAAGTAGAAATTGGCATAAAGAACCTTTAATGCATCAGAACATGGTCATTTTTAAATATAGAAAGTTCAAATTGGTGTCAAAGTACAGGTAATGCATTAAGCTTTTATTTTATGGTACTTTATTCAAATGGCCTCATTTGCATATTCATGAATATTAATGAGATTGTCAAAAAATGTATATGAAATGACCCCAAAATGCTCTATGTTATCATAAAATACACGATGCATCTATCATATGAGTACTTTTTCCAGGCTTAAATGCGCATTAATGATGGCTAATATATACAGCTATGAACTAACTTAAGTTTTATGCTATGAATTTACAATATGCAAGCTGTATGTATTCAAGAAAATAGTCAGTGGTATAAGGACTTAAGTGTAAACCCAATTGAGGTAAAAGGTGCCATATGACAAATGTTTGTACAAATTCACGGGGGAACGTATGGTAAAAGGTGACATGTGGAAATGAACCTCTATATATACTCACAATGACAACATCGACATGACCATACTAAAATATAAAGGTCAAGGTCACACTAAAGGTCGTTATATGGGTTAAATACTCTTTTTCTTTTCCTTCATGAAAACTTAACGTTGGCTATGACTTTCTCATTTCTCGATATTTCTTCATAAAATGTTCAATATATACCCATCATGACAACATCGACATGACCATACTAAAATATACATGTCAAAAAAGTGTGTCTTCTAAACTGGGAAAGCCAGTTGTTAGTGAAGTATAGTCAAAGGCCTTTTTTATTGTTTCAAAAAACTAAGATATAATCAGTTCACATTTAAAATGAAGTTACTATGGGAAATATTATTTTTAGAAATTATCTTACAGCATTTTCATAGTATTTCTAGACAAGATGATTCAAAATGGGAAGTTTTAAAGAATATTTGAAATACTGGACCAAGTTTAAAAATTAATGACTATTTTGATAAAAGTAATTATACAAGTCGAACAGGAAATCTAGTATCCACAGAACACAGTCAAACAATAACAGGAAATCTAGTATCCACAGAACACAGTCAAACAATAACAGGAAATCTAGTATCCACAGAACACAGTCAAACAATAACAGGAAATCTAGTATCCACAGAACACAGTCAAACAATAACAGGAAATCTAGTATCCACAGAACACAGTCAAACAATAACAGGAAATCTAGTATCCACAGAACACAGTCAAACAATAACAGGAAATCTAATATCCACAGAACACAGTCAAACAATAACAGGAAATCTAGTATCCACAGAACACAGTCAAACAATAACAGGAAATCTAGTATCCACAGAACACAGTCAAACAATAATTTCAAAAAGAAATAGAAACAACAGAAACATCAAACATAAAATGGTTTATAATTTGTAACGGTCAGTGTTAAAAAGACCATTGACGGTCTTAACCATGTTCTAGGGTACACCTTTCCCTTACTCTGCTGTCATCCCAAATAAACCATTACCAAATCAATTTAAACAGTCGTTAAAATATCAATTTCCATTTGTAAATCTTTATAACATCAATCAAATTTTGACGGTGGGGTTAAAAACTATAAATGTAATCAGTGGTATATATTAAATTCCGAGATATCAACTTAAAAAACAAATCTTTACTTTAGAGAAGCTTGATTTGCCGTTTGTTTTGAATGACTGCGTTTGGATGACTGAGTTTTATGAATGCTACATTTCTTGTTCGACTTTTAACCCTTAAAGCTGTACAGTCCCTATTTTAACTGGTAATAACTCATGAATATGAATGAATCACGTGTGAAGTAGTTTCAAATCGACGAACACCCCAAAAGTCGGTATATAAGGAGAAATCGATACGTAAAATTTCACATTTTTATTTAGCCTCCGTACAGGCAACATCGATAAATATACGGCTGCAGAATATATGTGATAAAAAAATAGTTGCCCGGAAGGGGATTTGAACCACAGCCTTGCACTTGTAAGTTTTGAAAGATGTACGCTGAACCTCAGGACCACTGCTATTTATTGGTATTTTGTAGCATTTTTAACATTAAATAGGCATTACGTAATAACAAGAGCACGCACACAAACTCATCGAGCGCTAAATAACAAGTCGAGATATGGTTGATTTGAGGCGAAGTATTAGTTTCATATTGATAAGATACAGTATTACACCAGGCAATGTTAATTTACACGTGCGACAATATGGACTGCATATTTACTGATCCATCATTAGTTGCGTTCAAATATGTTAAGTTATTTTGCCTCATAATATATTGTAGTTAGTATACTATTTTCTCAAGTAGCGTTGTAGTACAGTGGTTAGAGCACAGGACTTGAAATCAGAAGGTCGTGTGTTCGAGCCCCGAAAGAATCTAACTTTTTTTTTGTAAAAATTACTGTTACCTGTGTATAGGTACGATGTGCACTGGTCGATGTATATACAGTAAATGATTTCCTTCGCTATATTTGCTCGCTTAAATACCCGATTTCGACATGAGCTGGTGAACATGAAGTTACAAATAAAGACACGCCTACAAAGAAGAAATCGATTGATATAGGGACTCTGTAGCTTTAAATTAACCCGCTACATATATATAATGGACTGTTCTTCTTTGCATTAAGACCATTCCATTTATATGACAAAGGAGTGTTTAGTGGGAAATGACTGATCGGCAGCCGAACATTGTAAACCCTGATCAGCCTCTGGGTTTAAAATGGACGTAAAGACTATAATAGTCGTGCTTAGCGTGTTAAGGGTTATATCTATTTTAATGACACTTTATAATATACGATGCCAGATTTGTTTTCTAATCGCGCTTGAAGTTATGACATAGCCGTGTTACAGCCTTTTTACCTACACCATATGTTTGAATATAACGGTTTGTTAACAACATAGCATTTTTACCTACACCATATGTTTGAATATAACGGTTTGTTAACAACATAACATTTTTACCTACACCATATGTTTGAATATAACGGTTTGTTAACAACATAGCATTTTTACCTACACCATATGTTTGAATAAACGGTTTGTTAACAACAAATTATCATATTGTCAAAACATATTAATCTATTAATTATAAAAATACCGTAAGGCGCGGAGTAAATTATACACGACATGACATGGTGACAAAAACTCCGCTGTCAAGTGTAATATAGTGACAGGTGCATAACCTACTACTTTCATTATGTTTGTATTAACATATCAATGTAACGGCAAGTGTATGTTATGAAGGAAACATTTAATTGAATATATAATTATGCAAAAAATATGCATACGCTAATGGCATATGGCCATTAAATAAATGACACCTTGTTGTAAAAACGATAATAAAAAATAAACAAATATTAACTAATAATTAATTAGTCCTTGAGCTATGTGCATTGGGGTGTACCAAAAAAAGGACAAAACGACACCTATCTAACTTTGTTTAACATCCAATATGAAGAAAGAAAATGTGTGATAGCAATCTCTGACAAGTAGCTATTAGTTATTATTGAACAGTTTCCATGGCAACCGTCACTCAAAAGTAGAAATTGGCATAAAGAACCTTTAATGCATCAGAACATGGTCATTTTTAAATATAGAAAGTTCAAATTGGTGTCAAAGTACAGGTAATGCATTAAGCTTTTATTTTATGGTACTTTATTCAAATGGCCTCATTTGCATATTCATGAATATTAATGAGATTGTCAAAAAATGTATATGAAATGACCCCAAAATGCTCTATGTTATCATAAAATACACGATGCATCTATCATATGAGTACTTTTTCCAGGCTTAAATGCGCATTAATGATGGCTAATATATACAGCTATGAACTAACTTAAGTTTTATGCTATGAATTTACAATATGCAAGCTGTATGTATTCAAGAAAATAGTCAGTGGTATAAGGACTTAAGTGTAAACCCAATTGAGGTAAAAGGTGCCATATGACAAATGTTTGTACAAATTCACGGGGGAACGTATGGTAAAAGGTGACATGTGGAAATGAACCTCTATATATACTCACAATGACAACATCGACATGACCATACTAAAATATAAAGGTCAAGGTCACACTAAAGGTCGTTATATGGGTTAAATACTCTTTTTCTTTTCCTTCATGAAAACTTAACGTTGGCTATGACTTTCTCATTTCTCGATATTTCTTCATAAAATGTTCAATATATACCCATCATGACAACATCGACATGACCATACTAAAATATACATGTCAAGGTCATACTGAATGTCATTATACGAGTTAAATACTCATTTTTTTCTTCACAAAAACAACGATGGCTATAACTTTCTCATTTCTTGATATTTCTTCATCCATTTACGTGGAGAACACCCACACGTCTATGAGTACATGGAACAAGGCGGTTTCTCCGTTCAAGTTGGTTCATCAAACCCGTTTGGGAGGATTCCCGTAGATCAAACAGTGGAAGAAACAGTGAACAAGGACACACAAACACAAGGTGGGACAAAAGGATTTAGCTTAAAACCTGGTGTCTTAAGTAGGTTTTATCTCACTGCTGAGTATCGAAGTTCCTACTTGAGGCAGCTGAAAGAAAGTGTCAACATAAGTGACCCAAACAACCGCCATGCTTACCTAGGGCAATCGAGAATATCTAGAGATGAGGCTGACGTTCATAGTCTGATGGATATGTTAGAGAATAATTGGATAAACCCATTCAACTCTGAAGATCAGGATCTTGTCAGCATATATACGGGAACCCTCCTTACACCAGAAGTTCTGACAGGTTTAAAAGATGCAGAAGATATTGGCAGGAATGCATATGAAGACTTCAGAAAAGACCGAATTGAACCTGGACATGTGAAAAAAATTCCATGATCCCATTAAAAAGCAAAAGTTGAAGACATTTAGTTCAATGGGTAAGAAAAAGGTTGTAAAGACCAGTACACAAAATGCAATTCTGAAAGCGGATCGTAATATTTTCGCCCAAATGATACTTATTGCCCAGACGAGAGACCTGAACATTGAAGAAGTATTGCGACATCCACTCGGCCCCATACCATGGGCATTAGCTGCAGCCGATGGGACATTAAGAAAAACTTCAAAATCATCATTAACTAAAGAGATCATAAAGAATGTTAAGCCTGCAGAAGAACTTGGTGAGAACAAAGCATGCATTATAGACGGTACGGCACTTTTGCAAAAAGTGAATGGTAATCAAATGACCTTTGCTATCTTGTCACAACACGTACTATCTTTAATCATAGGTGAAAGTAGAGACTGTGGTAGAGTCGATATGGTGTTTGACGTTTATAAGGAAGGTTCAATCAAAGATGCTGAACGTGTAAATAGGGGATCAGCCGATAGTACACAGTTCAAGAACATAGCTCCAGGTCATAGCGTTCAGCAATGAAGGACATTTCTCAAGGGATCCGAAAACAAGAAAAACCTGATTCAGTTCTTTGTCAATGACTGGAAACAACCAAAGCACAGTGCGTCGATTGGCTCTAAGCAGCTATATGTGACATGCGAGGAAGATTGCTTCGTTATCACTGAAAGTGGATGTGATGAAGTAAGAGAATTGAAATCATCTCAAGAAGAAGCCGATACTTGATTACTGCTACATGCCTTGCATGCGTCGACTAATGGCTTTAGCTCCGTGATCGTGGTATCGAAAGACACTGATGTTACAGTTCTATGTCTCGCAAATGTATCAGGTATTAGGTGTCAACTGTATCAGAAAAAGAGCACTCAGACACGAACGACGTACATTGACATTGGTAAGTTAGCATATTCAGTTGGACAAGATGTATGTGAAGCTTTGCCTGGGTTACACTCATTCACAGGATGCGATACAGTGAGTGCCTTTGCAGGTCGTGGAAAGCTGGCAGCATTAAAACTGTTGAAAGCAGTGACTGGTTTTCAGGATTTGTTCAAGCTACTTGGTACTGATTGGCAATTGTCTGATGAACTGTTTGATGGCCTTCAAGCATTCACATGTTCTCTTTACTCTTCAAGAACGTCAACAGCTGATGTGAATGAACTTAGGTATCGACTTTTCTGTGCTAAGAAGGGAGAAATTGAATCTTGGCAGTTGCCACCGTGTGCAGGATCCCTTTATAAGCACTGTATGAGAGCCAACTACCAGTGCGCAATATGGAGACGCTGTCTCGAGTCATGTCCTGATATTCCCTCTCAGATAGGAAACGGTTGGTGTCTCAACGATGACGATGGTGACAGCCGTAGAGGATGTCTAGCTGTGGAATGGAATGATGTTCCTGCTGTGCCAGATGCTGTCTTGGAATTGTTAATGTGCAGTTGTTCTCGGGCATGCAAATTTGAAACGTGCCCCTGCCTTAAAAACAAACTGAAATGCACTCAGATGTGCAAGCTGAAAACATGCTCAAACTAGCGTGAAGACGAAGAACTGTACACATCAGATAGAGAAAGTGGTGATGATAACACAGACACTGAAAATTAGATAATTTTTAGTTTATCAGTCAGAACAGATCTACATGTATCATAAATGACATTGGCTTGAACGAGTCATTTTCTTGTGGAATTATAGTTACACAGCACATTCAACCGAGTCTTAATTTAAACAAAAATATCAACTATCAACTATGATTATACTGTAATATACAGTTTGATAGTTCGAGTTCTGCAAACGCATCATATCTATGCTAAATATAAATATTGTATACCATTCAGCGCAATGTGTTTTAGAAATTTTAAAATGTTATAATAATTGACTGTGTTTTTGTTCTTATGTAATATTCAGTCAGAATAATCGAAATAATAAGCCATATGCGTTCAATATACCACATTAGTTAAATAAAGGGGAACTAATTAAGATTATACATTTGTAAAACTTAATGTAGGCTAACCATGTAAAAGAAAACTATAGGCTATCTTTAATCATGAAAACATAGAATGCAACTGATACAAAGAGTCAATGATTAATGTATTCTAATAAATACTTGTATTCCTTTTAGGGTTCGGGTTAAAAATATATGAATTACGTCCCTTTTTATATTCTAAATATTAGATGACGCCACATAATGCTTTCATTTAAAGTGTTTATAAATTGATGCTTTGTATGAATAAAGCATTATGTAATATATTGTAGAAAATATGGTGTTTGCCTGTAAATGTGTTCATAGTATTGTGACATTTACGATATTTTCTGTAGTTTGCGAAAAAAATGTGCATTTTAAAAGCATTAGTGACGTCATTATGACCATGTGACAAAAAAGTTTTATCTAATATTGTAGATAAAAGTGTTATGAATCATTTGATACCAAATAATGAATGTATGTGTTTGTTTTTATCATTCAGTTTCTATGTTTGTCTCCCCTACCATCAAAAATAAATAATAATTTTTCAGCTCAATGGTACTCTTTTAAATTAGAAAAAAAAGTTATTAAGCTACTTTCAATGCGCTGCTATCACGCATTTTCATTAGGTCTAGATGCATATCTTCCATTATATATAGGTGTCGTTTTGTCACTCTTTCTGGTACACCCTAGTCCGATTTCCTGTATCTAGCTCAAGGACTAAATGTATTGATGGTGTATAGAGACAAACCGTGAACAAGATTTATTGAATAGTTGACACTGACTAACGACAGGTTATGTCTGAATGAACGCAGAATCGTGGAAACGTAGGATCAAATCAGAATTATTCCGTTGTAGTTTCGTACAATTCTAATAGTTCAACATAATAATGTCTTTAAGACAAAAAGGTTGCCTTGAATGCGGCAAGTACCCTCAACGTTCAGGTCAGTAAACAAATAGAAGACGACGCCATAACCAACTGCGCCAAAGGTACGTTGCACCTCCAATTCGTAATAAACTGTATACTGTTATGCTCTGCAATCTAATTGGTTCCTAAAATTCGGAATGTGAGCGATCTCATATGATATCCATATAGAATGTGTTAAAATTACAAATAGTTTTCTGAAAAAAAATGACATACTCGACATTCATTTTAACAATTATTTAAATAGTTCAAAGCAAATCGTTTATCAAACTACTGATTCAATGTTGATAAAGTTATACCAATAATAGATTTAAATCTTTGGAAAAATCACCAAGACAAACGACAACTCAAAATAATTATATGCAAACATGGTTAAAGTCAAAGAAATAATTGATTAATAAATTATGGTTCTAATTGCAATGCTTGATAAATACTTCAGGACTGACGTGTGTCTCTTTGAAAAATACAAACACTTGTAACGACCTGCAGGTCAGTCAGAGTTCACTGCATTATAGAAATAATTTAAACGTATATCGTTTTTAAATAGACTTCTTATCTGACCAGTTCAAACTAGCTTTAATTTAAATTTTCTTACTTATCAGATAAGGTTATCCGGTTTTTACTTGGGTGATGGAACGTCTGATCTTACACAGGGGGGAAGGTAAAAGTCACGTGCTGATATCAACAATGACAGTGGCGTGACGTCATTGTGTAAATAAACATGCAACATGTAAAAAGTTGGCGACGTCAACGCGTCGCAGAATCATGCAAATGATATGCAAGAATCAATCGTGAGTATCCGGTTCAGACAGGGAAATTCTCGGCAGAGCCGCGGTTCCGATAAAAACAATTATACCTCGTGTTGGAATTCCCAATCTTCACCGGATACCCATGAATAATTATTATATTCCTGTCACTATGAGCAATGCCAAGTGGAACAATTGTCTTTTAGATATGTATTAATTTGAGCACATATTCGAAAGTGATTCCATGTCAAATGATCAAGACTGCCATTTTCGTTTAACCTAACATGCACATCCATGTATATATGTATACTACTTTGTTTATTATTGTTATACGCTCTTGATTATATTATCACACAAAAACAACATATATATTCTCCATTTTATAATATATTGACACTAGTTCACTCAACGCACATATTTACAAAAGAATACGATTTTAAAAACGGACGTTTTTGAGAAGTTTACAATATGAAAATAGCAATAAATTAGCATTTAATTGAATCTTGGATGAAACTCAATAAGTATAGTATGGCTTTATTCCAGAGATTTGCACATTTTCCCATCTGCTCAGTAACCTATACTGTTTTCTAAATCGAGGTGTTAAAACGGGGTACTTAACCTACATCAGTTATTTTGAATTGTAATGCTGTTTTACGGCTAAACAACATACTTTCTTAGGTCATTTTGAGACACACTAGAGAGACGGGAACGATACATAGAAATACGGGAACCGTGACCTGCTCTTATTATCGAATAGATTCTTATGGTTATTTAAAGTATTCGATAAATTTTGATAACAGGGAATTTCTGATTTACGTCTCTGTCCAACGGATATTGGAGGAGTCTTGCCTAAGGACACCGTAACAAAGCTAAAGGTAACAACTCCGCTTAAGGTTACAACCGCCGCTAAAGGTAACAATTTCAACGCTAAAGTTAACAAGGCTTATGCTTTTTTCAGCATCTACAGTTTCAATGAAAACTGAGTAAACGGGTTCTTTTTAGTTACTGTGGCACATGTGGCGTAGGCACTTTATAAGACATTTTAGAACATAATAACACATAAATACAGTAATGGGCATCCTTCGGAACAAACACAAACAGAAGGAGAAAGTAGCACACTCGTTTTCCAAAGGTTGATGTATAGCCTTAAAACAAACGCGACACTTAGACGCTAAGTAAACTGTGCAGCTATATACCGTACATGTAATACAACACTTGGAGCTAACACCGCCAGGTCAAACGACACTGGAAAGCTAAGTAAAAGCCTGTTCCACATTGTTCAAACGATATTGCAAACACAAAACATCACTTGATAGCGTGTGTTTAAAAAATGGATAGTTGGCAGTTATGTATCATTAATTAAGAATTGTTCCTTCAAGGATTACGTTCACCTTTTTATTGCTTTCTTTTACAAAACGCGCTAGTTCTTTTGCGAGGTAAATTGATTGATTAAATATATACATAATCTTCGCAGAATCTTCAAGAATGGTTTGATTGTTGGCACCCTTTACCGAAACTGTTTTTCTTTTTCTTTTATCGCATTAGGATGGAAAAGAACATCACACCAGAACTAACTTTAATCGTTTGCATTACTATGGTAGCCCAGTGGTTTTAATACAAAAAAAACGAGTAGCCATAGACGTTCTTATTTTGTTTTTGTAGGCTCTTCTCTCTTTGCTTCATCGCATCGATGCGAAGGCAGTGTGTTCTACCGAATAGAAACTTTGAAATGTGTTTCTTGAATATTAAATTGCCCGGTCAAGTTCTTAGATTCCAAGGTGGAAAATGTTGGTCCAATTCAATTCAATTCAATTTAAACTACATAGTGCTAAACGCCTAATATTCAGCTCTGCTGGCGAAAGGCAATGCGGGCTTATTGGATGGCGATTTGTCCTTCGTTCGATATCCGTAGATATGTAAGCTAATTTGGAAGTGAGCAATACTATATATGTGCGTTTGATATTTATGTTAACTGCATCTTAGCAATCTGTTTCCGATCTGCAACAACAATTGCGTGTATGTTCCAGAGTTAATGCCTTTGAAAATCATAATAATAATAATAGCATGTTTTATCTTGTTGACAGCATAATTAAGGTAAAGATTCCCTATATTTATCAAAGTATTAGTTTAATAAGATCTCGGACGTGATTAATGTTAGCAAAAATTAATGCATATGTTTCAGTAGGGAACGTTGTGAACTTGTACACTTTAGTAAACTGTTCCGAATTACGTGTTCGATATTAAACCGCTTTTTAAAATGATAAAAAAACGTATGCTAGTGTGTGTATGATGGTATTCTCAATAAACGGTGTGTTTCCGGGACTTATGTTGAAGGTCAAGGTCATGAGTCAAGGTCATGCAAATTAATTTATGTTGGTCAATTAAAATAACGGAGACATTATTTTCAAAGTCTGCATTCAGTTTTAAGTTTCATTTTTAAGAACGTATGACTTTTCCACACTATTTACAACATTACAACACAGCATTATCAAATACAAGCGTTTTGCTCTTATTCTAAAACATGCTAGAAAAAGTTGAAATATATTTACCAACGGTAATTTAGGCAATTACACTATGTTGTCTTCAGGAGCACTTATTTTCCTATTAGATAATATTTTCGTCAGGTATAGAAATACCATGTGTATACAAAGTGTTGGTATTCCAATAGGAACGAATTGTTTATGTCTTTTTGTATTGCTATAAAACAAATGACATGTTGTCTTTCGCCAGATATTCTGGCAGATGTCTTCGAAGCGGTTTAATAATATCTCTCGGTATCTGGATGAGCTATTGAACATTTACAACATATTTCTTTATGTTCACTGACCTATAATTGAGATGGCACTAAGTTTGTTACATCATGGAGTCTGGTAAAATCACCAGCGGCCTTTCTGCCACTGACTCCAAGGCGGTAATCCTGTTGTCTGACTCCAAGGCGGTAATCCTGTTGTCTGACGCCAAGGCGGTAATCCTGTTGTCTGACTCAAAGGCGGTAATCATGTTGTCTGACTCCAAGGCGGTAATCCTGTTGTCTGACTCCAAGGCGGGAATCCTGTTGTCTGACTCCAAGGCGGTAATCCTGTTGTCTGACTCCAGGGCGGTAATCCTGTTGTCTGACTTCAAGGCGGTAATCCTGTTGTCAACCCGTTTATGTTTACTTCTATTTCTTCTTGCTTCATTGTGTTCTGTTAATTCTACGTTTCGTGATTGACTTTTGTGTCTACTTCTATAACACCCTTTAATTAATAATTTGAGATGATTGTAATTATTGAACAAACTGCATTAATGTCCTAGTATTATTTTATTTTTTATAAAACTTAGTCTTGCCGAAAGGAAGCGGTAATAAGAATCTTGCAATGTTCGTTTAATATGCCTTGCTGGAAAAAAAAAATTGTGTTATAATCGATCACGTGTGTCAATAAACATTTGAATTTATTTAACCCAATCACGTATACTTATTGTGCATGTGTTACATGTATTACAGCCGGTCGCACTTATCACTAAATAACGATTCGGTATATCAGTTTACACTGTATTATGCTTCTTACAGACAGTTGTCATCACCAATATATCTCAGCTTAACAAGTAAATGAAAAGCTGTCGCATGTAAAAGCATCAATTTGATAAATTTACAAATCATGAGCGCCGTATGACATAATTAATTATGATAGTTGGTCGTGTAGGCTGTCTCTCCTTTTTTAATCCTCCTTTATCCTCAGTGATTACGCCAACATTATTATGGATTTAAGGTGACACTTTTCAAACCTAATCCTTTGATCTTAAAATCGGATATCTTTTCTTGAAACTCACTTCTAAAAATCGATATGAATGTTGATAAGTAAATGTAGTATTCAAGTACCACAGTCAATCAAAAACGCGCAGAGAAACAAACAATAATTACAAAGATGAAATAAAGGCTAGATATGACATCACAAACATAAAAGGGTCGACAATAGGGCTACCGTATTGGAACGGTCTGTGGCCAAAAAATGCAGCTGGGGTTTTAAATCATTTTCTAGGGTGCACCAAACCTCACTTTTACCCTTCTGTCATTCCAATAAAACGGGACAGTGTAAATAAAGATATCCACGCCAGGTTAAATCATCAATAATAACATCAATGTAAATTCTTAAACACTTGCCATTCAGTAGCAAGTTTCGCAGAGTTCGCTTCTTGTCATGAACGAACAGTGTGTTTGTATCCGTCAATGTTATTGTACACGTTTGTTTGACTATTTCATCGCTTAATGAATGTGTTGATAAAATGGCGCGTAATACTTTTGTCAGTAAAAGTATGTGCCATTAAGATAATGACGATGACTTGTTGTGTCAATATTCAAATATTCAGGATTCGCATTGATACTGTTACGTTATTCAATAATTTCCTATGTCAAGGTCGCATTTATTCTTTTTGCTTAATTTATGTTATCGCCCACATAGCTAACCGTCTAACAGTTGTATCCCTAAGCCACCAATTTTACATTTATGCCTCATTATCTGCTTATTATTTATTGACAAAAAGTGTAAGTGAATTCAGTCGAATAGCGAGTATGTAATCTATTTTGGACGCACACACAGATGTTTTTATAATTGTGAGAAACGGCTATACGTGTTGTTGCTTCTGATGAGATTGTAAACGGCCGATCCCGACTTATTTACGCAGTCACGTTTTATTGGGATGGCATTGTGATAAGAGTAAGATCTTGGAAGAAATATAAAAAGATCGGACAGAAGTAGCATTCAAGGAGGACAGTCAACTTCAAAACACAAAAACAAACACGCAAACAGACAAACAAGAAGGCAAAAGTAGTAATCAATGCAAACGACATCACAAACACAAAATGTTGACAATAGGGCTACCGCCTTGGAACGGTCAGTGTCAAAGTAGGCCACTGGGGGTTTAAAACGGTTCTAGGGTGCACCAAACCTCACACTTACCCTACTGTCATCCCATTAAAACAGGACAGTGTACATAAAGAAATCCCCGCCATGATCTAATCTCTAACAAACAAGGCAGCATCAATAGGCATATAAGTAAAACACAAATATGCTCGTGTAAATATAATACAAAAAAAATAGCCTAAAAAGCCACAATGAAGGTACTCAATGACTTGGCAGAAGCCAGAGCAACAAGAGAACAAGAGAATAAACCATTAAGGGCACGACAAGAAAGATCATAGACAAACATCAAACGCCACTGTTCCAATGGGCTTTAGGTAGGCGTCATCATAAGGTCCACAGTCTGTCCGGTCATCGTACAATTAAAGAGGAAAGCATAGTGGCGAACTCTAAAAGGGTCCACCACCAAGCATGCAATACGTTGATAATCTTTTTAACAAGTTTAACAAAGATAGAATGAAAGTGATAATGACCAAGAATCTTACGAAGTTTATAAATCACATCACCATAGAAGTCAGGTTGTGATATTCCTTGTCCCAGAAGAGTCCTTAAATTACTTTTATATTTGAAAAGAAGATCAGGGTTACGGTAATAATATTTTGCAAAGGTTTTACGAAGTTTATGGTAACGGTAACCCTGATTGAGTAGCTTTTTAGTTATACAAAGATTACGAATATCTCAACTCGAGTACAAGCTCTTGAAAAAAGAATAAGTTGAGACACATACACCCCATAAGAAGTTGCTCGTGGAACATCGCCATCCAAGTGGGGCTAATTAACAATGTCAAAATTAAAATCATCTCTCTTGCCATAGATTTTGCTAATTATTTCACCATTTTCAATCGAGAGATCTAAATCAAGAAAAAAAGCGTTATTATCAGATAAAACCCCAGCAGCCTGTTTCCACTGAAAAGTTCCAGGGCGATAGCCCTATTGCCAACCCTGTTATGTTTGTGGTGTCGCGGTCTTTGCGTTTTCCTTGTAATTGTCGTTTGCCTTGTATGCGTGTTTTTGGTTGACTATGTTCTGTAAATGCGACATTTTCTGTTCAATTTTTATACCTACTCTTCCTTGAAATGCTGAACAGTTTAAATAGTGTTCATCGGAGGATCTAGGGACTATTTATTGCTTTCAAAAATGCACATCAATTCCCCGAATGTGCTTTAAATTTAACGAATGTTGTAAAAGTAGATATAAGTAGATATAAAAGTCGAACAGGACCATAGTCAACCACAAACACGCACAGAAACAAAAAACAATTACAAAGATGAATAACGGGCAAGCATCACAAACATAATAGGGTTGACTAAAGAGCTACCTCCTTGGAACGATCAGTGGCAAAACAAAAGGCAGATTGGGAGCATCAAACCCCACTCTTACCATGTTGTGGCTGTTATTTAGAGCTGTTGTTTAAGACCATTAACTACTGTATTAAGTTGATGAAAGCAACACATATGTCTTCGTATTCAATATTATGGATACGTTCTGACAATTTAGTTCAGAGTTTTAAATAGTAAAATTCAGTATAAAAAGGTCATTTATTAATGAGTATATAATTCAGCTTGTCTACCGTTTTTTTAAATGTGGCGTCGCGTAATTTGCTTCTAGATCATAGTTTCAGCATAACGTGGTCCGAGTAGTAACTTTCATATGCCGTCCAACCCCTTCTTCAAGAAGCGAAAACGGGGTTGGCTGGGGTATGAAATTAAACCTTTATTTCGGATTAAAAAGTTACATATTGTAAAATTAAAGCATTTAATGGTAATTTTAAGCAAGTTATCGAAAAATGTTTTTAAACTTGTTTTATTGTCGAAATATCCGTTATAAAATCCTGCTAATATAAGCATTCCCATCGCTAAATGGAATTAAGGCGGGATCACGTAATGGATATCCATGTAACTGTTGTTTCTTTGGAATTCGTGTTTTTGGTTGAATGTGTTCTGTGAATGTCACATTCTTTCTTAGACTTATACATCTGCTTTCATGTAATCAGTAAAACGTCTGTCTGTAATTCCATCAGGTTTTTGACAAACTCAAAAGAAACTGCAAACATTTATAAATTAGACATATTATTTTTCATGAATAAAATCTTGAAGTAAGTTATAATTTAGATTATGTTCGCTATTTATTTAAATAGTACGTGCAATGCTCTTCGAAGGTTTCATCCGTTAAGCTCAAATAGGGCCTAAAACCATAAACGCTGTTTTTTTTTTAAAAAAAAAAAAAAAAAAAATGGGTCTTTTAAACTGGGAAAGCCGTTTGTTAGTGAAGTATAGTCAAAGGCCTTTTTTATAGTTCCATAAAATTAAGATATAATCAGTTTACATTTAAAATGAAGTTACTATGGGAAATATTGTTTTTATAAATTATCTTACAGCATTTTCATTGTATTTCTAGACAAGAGGATTCAAAAATGGAAAGTTTTAAAGAATATTTGAAATACTGGACCAAGTTTAAAAAGTAGTGACTATTTTGATAAAAGTAATCCCGACCCAGGATTTTATAAGTGGGTAGGTAGGTAGGTGATATTATTTGTTTTCAAAAGACAGTAAAAACGTTAAAGAAATGAAAGAAAACTATACTAAAGATAGTAAGAAAAACATTTTCTTTATACAGAATTGCTATAAAAAGTTTTGGGTAGGGCCCTTTTTCATGGGTAGGTAGGGAAACTGGAAACCAACACTGTTTAATGGTCGTCCTTATACAAGTCGAACAGGAAATCTAGTATCCACAGAACACAGTCAAACAATAATTTCAAAAAGAAATAGAAACAACTGAAACATCAAACATAAAATGGATTATAATGTGTGACGGTCCGTGTTATAAAGAGCATTGACGGTCTTGACTACGTTCTAGGGTACACCAACCCTTACTCTACTGTATCCCAAATAAATCATTACCAAATCAATTTAAACAGTCGTTAAAATATCAAATTCCATTTGTAAATCTTCATAACATCAATTAAATGTTGACGGTGGGGTTAAACAACTATAAATGTAATTAAATTCCGAGATATCAACTTAAAAAACAAATCTTTTTTTAGGAAAGCTTGATTTGTCGTTTGTTTTGAATGCCTGCGTTTGGATGACTGAGTTTTATGAATGCTACATTTCTTGTTCGACTTTTAACCCTTAACCCGCTACATATATATAATGGACTATTCTTATTTGAATTAAGACCATTCCATTTATGTGACGAAGGGGTGCGTAGGAGGGAAATGACTGATCGGCAGCCGAACATTGTAAACCCTGATCAGCCTCTGGGTTTAAAATGGACGCAAAGGCTATTATAGTCGTGCTTAGCGGGTTAAGGGTTATATCTATTTGAATGACACTTTATAATATACGATGCCAGATTTGTTTTCAAATCGCACTTGAAGTTATGAGATAGGGATATTACAATTAACATAGCCGCGTAACGAACTTTTTACCTACACCTAGCCTAATAAATTGGCTCCTATGCAGTTTTTTTATTATTATTCTGACGTTCTATATAACTGCATATACGCCTAATTTCCTTTGCAAAAAACCCGACTGGAAAAAACGCTCGAACACCCATGTGATTTTCGAACGAAATTGAGCAGCTTATCAGACTTATGTGCGTAAACCATGACGATAATCTAACAAAATAATAAGTTATTTACCATTTACTTTCGGTTTTATTTTTTTCCGAAGCATATTTTACATAATATATCGTTTTTTTGTAGATCGCTATACATGTGTATTGACAATATATTGACAAGTGCGCGTCTCTCCCAACGTTGCATGCGCATGCGCATAAGTACATAGTTTCCACTGTGGACAACGTGTCACGAAACTGCGTTGTGTATAATGTACCTAGTATAAAGTTTTCAAGTCTTAGGCTAACCTTAGGCTAACAAAAGGTAATGGGCGAAGGTTGCCCGGATATTTATTATATATTACCCCTTCAGACATTCTCCTAAAAGAAAAATTTAAAAATCTCGCTTGTTTTATAGCCTGATCTGGGTGAAAAAGCACCCAACCATAGACCTACTGTATGTCCATGACTTAACTTAAGCTTGTTTATTTTGTTTTGTTATGTTCATTTCATTAAGTGTGTAGGGGGTGGGTGAGTTTACGGGTGGATTCAGGGGGCGACCCACAAAACAATCTGTAAAATATGTAAATTTATATTAAACAAGAGCTGTAGGAGAATAATAAATGGTATAGCCAGTATATACCATCAGAAAACAAGGCTAAAACAATGTGAGGGTGGGGTGGGGTGGGGGTGGGTATAGAAACTCGGGCCGATATAAAAATTGTTGTTAGAATCTCATACAAATTATAGTAAAATTTGGGGCAGGGTGTGACATTTCATTTATTTTTATCAGTTTTAATCCAAAGTTGCTGTCATTTAAAAAAATTGTGGTCGAAAGGCAACTCGG